>VWZN01003869.1:1518781-1544030 GCA_013396955.1 Regulus satrapa
CGTCCTGAGCGAACCCGCAAACAGAGGGGCGGGATAACTTGGTTTGGGAAAGACCTGTGCGATGCTCAAGTCCAACCTATGACCAAACGCCACCCTGTCAATTAGACCATGGCACCCAGTGCCACTTCCAGTCGTTC
Organism: Regulus satrapa; assembly: GCA_013396955.1. NCBI lineage: Eukaryota > Metazoa > Chordata > Aves > Passeriformes > Regulidae > Regulus > Regulus satrapa. The sequence continues at coordinate 1,518,919 of VWZN01003869.1, forward strand.
TTTAAACGCCTCCAGGAACAGTGACTCCACCGCCTCCCTGAGCAGCTCATTCCAGTGTCTAATCACCCTTTCTGTGAAGAAATTCCTCCTGATGGCCACCTTTAAACCTCCCGTGACTGTGTCCTCTTGTCCTGTTGGTGGCTTCCCGGGAGAAGAGGCCAACTCCCACCTGGCTGCACCCTGCTTGCAGGTGGTTGTAGAGAGTGAGGTCACACCTGAGCCTCCTGTAGGCTAAACAACCTAGTTTTGGAAAACTGCTGGTGTAGTTAACCACACAAGAGTGTTAAAAGGGGGAAACACTCAAATAGTATATTTTAGTGAGAGGGTTGGTGAGCTGACCCTGCTGTGGCCTGAGGAGCCTCACGCCACTCAGGCCACATGGCAGGCTGTGTGCCATGGTGCTCCCCAGGGGCCAGCACTCTGTCCCCCCCACCAGCCCCAGGCTGCTCCCTATCGCTGAGGGCTGGGGATTAAATGAGGTCTGGGACACAGGACAGAGCAAACTTCAAACCTGGGTGTGATGCCAAGGGCCAGGTCTTGCCAGAGCTGCTGCAGCACTGGCCCCCTGCCCTACAGGGTGCTGGAAGGTGTAGAGGAGAAACCCAGTGAATGCAGGGGAGGATTCAGGTGAAAAACACTGCAAGAAGGGCACACCCAGGAAAATTTTCAGAGATGAGGGTTTAGGTCTTGCAGTGAAGCTTAAGGTGCTGTCAAACCTGTACTGTCTGTCCCCAAGTTATCTTGACTGAGTGTATGAAAATTGATGGGGTTAGATTTTGTGGATTAAACTGCAAATGTTATATTTTTGTTTAGTTATTGCATGATACTGAAATAGTTTTGTAGCCTCTCTGAATCTTCAGGGAGAAAAATACCAGGCACTTCAGGACAAAAGTCTTAGGTTTGAATGAAGAAGCAAGCAGTAAAAAAGCAACAGAGCATTGAAATCCTATAATACATGTTATTTCAAAGTGCCATCTAAAGCAAAATGAAACATTTGCATTGTGAAATTAAACCTGAATGAAGCATACAGTTCCCAGTGCCAGGTGTACCTGAGCAGGCTAGGGCTCTGGCATCTCTGCATGTAGATGTCACTTAGGTGTGTGATCTCTGTGCAATAAAACAATCCATGGAGACACAAACAGTGCTTCAGAAAGGCAGGTTCTCAGCACTTGAGTCTATCCTATGCTGGCTGCAGGATGAGAGCTGTTGGAGAACACAGGATGTTTTCTCTTGAGACTTTAGAGAAGTGAGTTATGGATAAATAATTTTAAAAAGTAAACAGAAAGCCAAGCACTCCCCATCTCCACCAGGACAAGGAGACTTGCCTAGCAAAGGCACCCAGAAATCTTAGGTGCAGCACAGCTTTACACTCCAGTTTGGTTTAGGCTTTGTTTCTAAACAATCACCTCTGAACTCACAGCTGGTTATAAGTCATCCTAAACGGCCATGAAATATTAGCACTAGTGGAGTGGAGTTGCTGGGGGGAAGAGAGTGCCTAAAACTCTGGCTATTCTTTTCCAGTCTGTTAACCATATGCAGATTGCTTTGCTATTGCCTTAAACAAAATGGCAAAAAGCAGCAGCAGTGCTGCACATGTCTCCAGCTAACCTAGTCACCAATAAAAAAGAAAAAAAAAAAAAGGTTGTGCAACTCCAATAATAGACTGAAGTTGTGACGTATTAACCTAAAATACTACAAAATCACATGTGCACTCACACTCCAGTTCCTGGGAGCGAATGTTTAGGGCTTGGCAGATTCCTGGTGTTGAGGTACATGCAGCTCCGGAAGGATCTGTGCTACTTCTAAAGGGTAACTTGTCAGTACATGAGTCTTGTTGTGCTTTTCTGGATGCCAGACAAATGGCCATTCTCCACATGCAGTTGGCACCAGTTTGTGTGGAGTTGTCTTACAGCATGACCCCAGTTTATCACTGCAGCAGCACACAGTAGTTTCTGCCCTTATTTGCCTTGTCCTTCTCCATGAACCAAAGCATCAATGGCTGTTGCAAAGCCACAGGCACAGGGCTGGCCTAAGGCAGACATCAGAGAGCACAGGTAGTATCACTGTTGTTCAGAGAAGAAGGAACACCTTCTGGTAGGAGTGGTTTGTTATCTGGCACACTTTCTCCCCTTAGTGTCCACCTACCTCATCACTTCCAGGAACTTCCCAAGATTCAGGTGCAGTCCAGCCTTTGGATATTTCAGTGGGGTATTGCTGTGTCAGCACTCACTGCTCTCTAGGTAGCCCACTTGTCTAAGTGGAGTCTGTCCTGGCATCTTTCAAATTAGGGGGAGGAAGTTCAAGATATCTCTGAATATCCCAAAGAATATCCCAAGATCAAAGGTTTCTTTCAGATGGAAACGGGCAATTCAGTCCACTACAACCTACCACTGTTAAATAATTTTAAGCCACAGGAAAAACAAAGAAAGAAAAAGTCAAATAAAAATCGAACAATCAAAAAACCAACAAAAAAGAAATACCCCAACCCAAACCCCGGGCTTGATATTTACAGGCCATTTACAAGGAATGGCTGGGTGATCATTCCAATTAGCTGCCTGACCAGCCCCACTGCTGTCCTACCAGGGCTACTGGAGTAAGTGTTGATGCATGTTGCACAGCAAAGTGACCAGAATCATCACTACTCGGTGGGGGAAAGGAGTAATAGCAAAGAAATAGAACTGGATACCATCATGATCCTGGTCTTGTGCCCTGAGATTCATAGCTCCTGAGTTGCCTCCCATCCCATTCTCCAGAGCTGGGATAGCAATCCCAGCATACCTCCTCCTTTTGGCAGCCCAGCAGAGGGATTAGGATGGAGTTACTACCTCCTGTTCTTAGGCAAAGTGTCAGAGGAGCACTGCCCATGTGCTGATATGCTTGTACAGCACTAAACAGTATAAAGCCTTGTTGTTAGCGATCCCCCATCTATATATGCTAAAATATTGTCATCACGCTCATTATAAAGAGAAGACTACAACTTAAATGAAGATCACTTCAATGAAACCTGTGCAAAGAGAGGACCATTTTATCGTAAAAGGAACTGCAAAGACATGGACTAGGTAGGAAATCAGGACTACTGATAAAGCAGGCTTCTGAAATTGCCTCCTTCCTCCCCTAACCCTCAGCTTAATGCAAGAGTAACGCTTGTAATATGAAGTTATAGAAATAACTTCTACATCTTCCTTGTTCAACAACTTCCTTGTCCCAAGAGTCTGTTTCTTCAGGATAACACACAGTAGATAACACCTTGCCTTAAACTGTGCCCTTAGAATGTACCACCTTCTCAGTTCACCTGCTGCTCAGTGCTGTTGTATAGCAGCATCCATGAAACAGAAAGCCAAACAGAGTTTTAAAACAATTTAAAAAGAATGCCAGTTCAGAGGAAAAAAATAACTATATTTTGTATTTGAAGTACACTGAGCAGTACGTTGTTATTTCAGTCAGTTTGGGCTCCTGTCCAGTACTTTTTTTAAAAAACCCCATGGCTGATGTGCAGCATGCCAGGATAGTCTTTGGCAAGGGACATCCAGGCACTTAATTTTACTGTCACATCAGTGTCTTGTGGTGGTATGGTTTTAGAGCCTGGCTCACTCTAAGCAACTAGACACCACTCAGAAGAAAGGCCATTTCAGGACTTTGTTGAAGAATCCACAGAGCCCAGATGTCTAACAAAAGGGCAGCAAGTGTTGAAACAAGGTTAGTAACATGGCCTGAAGTCCTTTTCATTTTTCTTGGTGAACCCGAAGGACCTATTAATGGAAATACCATTTTTGTAAAATGTTTTTAGACCTAAAAACACTTGTAAGAGACAGTCTTTTCACAAAGTGACAAGAATGGGGAGGAATAGGATGAACTTTATCATTTTAGGAATTAAGACATTTAGACTGAACAGCGTGGCAGCACACTGCTTGGGAAATGCCTGTGTTGAAAGTGAGAAAGGCAACTTTAGTATAGACCTGTGAATGATGTAGCAATTTATTAGAGCACACAGCCTTTCCTCAGAATTCAGTGACTAAGCACAGACTTTTACCTTAGCTTTGTCTATACCTGCTGCAGCCTGGATTACCTCACACCCCGGAAAGCAGTTTTGCTCTTCATTGTCTTTATCAATTCAAGAGGTTAGGAAACAGAACAAAATTATTAGATAACAAATGTCAAAATCAGGGAAATATATTTCCCCCCTCATAAAATCAAGGTGTAGAACTTCTTGTTGCAGCAAATTGTGGGAGCTTCAAGTATATAGCAGATTAATAAAAGAGATGGGTCTATTTTAGATGAAACTAAATGCATCAGCAGCTACATAGCCTGCAGCGCCAGGGGTCCACTATAACAAACCTCAAATCCCAGCACACCTAACTGTGGGAAGACAGGACTGTGTAAACCATGAAAGGACTGCTGTCCGTTTGTCCTCATTTTCTGAGTATTGCCTGACAGCCTCTGGCTGGTACCACGCCTGGTGCCCTGTGCATCATCCAGGAGGCACAGGAAGCAAAAAATTCAGCAGGGGAAGGAGGTCACAGTTACCCAACTCAGAACTATGCTACACGTGGAGACACAAGCTACAGGATCCTGCTATGATATTTCTTAATATTTGAGTGCTTATTTAGGTCAGCTTAAGTGCTTTTGTGGTCTTTTGGTATATATTTAAAATAGGAAGTGGTCTGGGCAACTATACCTATTTCTGAACCAGATAGCTAATAGAGACTACAGTCTAAATTGTGCTAGACTCTACGGTATTCCTCCCTTCCACTCATACCTTCCTCACAATTCTGCTTTAAAATTCAGCCTGCCAATCAACTGCAGACATTTTTTATAGTCTAGACTATTTCCTAGCTTCTTTCAAAGGGCACCAAAAACCTCTACACACAGTACACTGTTGTTTAAGGGTTTGAAGAACATAATTCGTGATTGTTTTTCCAACAATTTATGAACCACTTTTACATCTTTTAGCCTATGTGTATGTAACAGGATTTGCTTCTGAAGTCTCTTTACTCTTGTCATTTCTACATGCAATACTTCAGAATAACCCAAGTAATAAAAAGCCCAATTCTGCTGTAGAAGTAAGACGTTAATGGGAAATTTTGTTATCTGCCCATCTCGTTTTTATTTCTGTCCCCTACTCTTTCTCCTTCCCTCCTTCCCTCCTCCCCTCCCCTTTTCGTTGCTGTTTGCTCTACTTCAGGACCAAAACTCCAGCTGCTCTAAATCTAAACACTGCTCGGAACATATGGCAGCAAACAGCAAAATGAGTTCCAGAGAGCACTGGTGGGCCATATCCTTCCTGGGTATTCACACAGGCATTCGGCCAAAACAGTCATTTCACAATGAAATATTTGGGCTAGAATCTGCACAGTCGACCAAAACCACTCAAAAAAACTGGAGGGATTACTGCAGGTTGAAGAATACCATGTGTCTGGTCTGGTGAGCGGTATTGGCTCAACAGAGCTGAATGAGGTCTCTCTAGAGACTGGAATAGCACAAAGCTTCAGCAACACAACCATCTTTGATACAGTTTTTGTTCAAGGTGCCCAGTCTTGGTCTCTGGGACTGTAAAGCTGCTTCACACTTCTGACATGCAGCCGTCAGAAGAGCAGCAATGCCATTCAACTCCAGGTATACAGAGGGGTTTTTTGGTACTCCCAGCACTGAGCCGCAGCTCGCACCAGTGGTAATGTCAGAAAGGTCAAACACTTTTCTGGTAAAAGATATTTGTAGTTTACTGTTTTGCAAGTACACAATAAAATAAAATGGCAACTGTGAGTTGTTGTCTGAACTCTTAGATTGTTTAGATGTTCAAGAGAATTTTCTCAGAAAAATCCAGAAGGCCTGAGGGAAGCTGATGGGAATTATCATTTAATACCCACAGCCTGTCTAGAAGGCATCTGCTTGAAAGAGGCATTTTGAAAGATCAAACCACTAAGTAAAGGCCATGTAGTGCTAAAGGATGAGGCCTTCTGCTGCAGTGTTAACCTCGGGGGTACCTAGATCCCCCACATACGTATCAGCTGACCTACAAAGCTGTATCAATATTCCACTCCACGTGCCATCAGCTCTGTGGAAAGCAAGTAGGGTGACATCAAAACAGCACCAAGTGAGCAAGACCATCAGATTCAGCCTCCAAGGGGCGTATGGCTCAAGCAGTGTGGGGGAAGCTGCTGCCCTCTTCTTCTCATACAAGTCAGAGCAAACTTCCCAGAAAGGGACCAAACAATTTTCATTTTTCTTTTTAAACTAAATGCTTTTAATAGAAAACAAAATACAAAATAACTCTTTCCAGAAAGCAGAAATATTTAATCTCTCTGAATGACGAACTAGAACGTGCTTTTTCTGCAGATCCTTGTAAATGCTGATGATTTATCTCACAAAGTGTTCATGAAACTGGTATTGCAACATTTGAGAAAAATCCAACACTGGCAGAGCTGCCTCTGTGTACGCACAATAATTTAGTAATACTATTTTTTTCCCATGTCACTTTGTGTGTTTCTCCTCATCCCCCTCTCCCTGGATTGCCAACTTCCATTTATGGAGATCTTTCTGTGAGGTGCAGTGGTGGGTTGCCATGCCCTGTTTCCATTAGGAGTCCAAACTTGGCCGTTTCCGATCTAGGGTGCCCTCCCTAGACAAGGCAAGTTGTTCATTATCCTTAAAGCCACCACTCTGTCCCCACTGTCCTCCCATCCTCAAAACACAGTGCAACCAGAGTCAGAAAATTTCCTAATTAATGTAACATAAATACACATAATCACAGCTAGTACCAGGAACCAAACCCAAACAACAATGCAGAGATGGGACCCAACTGAGGTCAGATTTCCTTGCCCTTACTAAAAAAGAATAAGGGTATTTTCTACTTACTTAGTCCAAAATATTCCAGAAGTGCTATAGGGAGCTGAAATATTTAGGACCACTATCACTGTAGAAAATACATAATGTTCTTTTAATAGAAGGGCCGTAAAAATGCTGGTCCTCTGCAATACCAGGAAAGCAAAAGCAAAACAAAACAAAAATCCACCGGGCCAGTAGTTCTCCACACACTCAAGCCGAATTAACAGTAGGTAAGATGTGCCTATCAATCAATGAAGGATATTTAAGTGCAGGTCACCAGCTTATCTGGTTGGCAGTTTCACTTGTCTGGGCCAGGCTTTCAGTTTCCCCAAGCTACTGGATTTACTCCCCTTTTTCCCATTCCTACAAGTACAAATTTAGAATGTATTATGTATTTTCATAAATCCTAGTTTTTCCCTTATTCTGTTCAACAGCACAGGCCTTTTTGTGACGTCTTAAAGCATTTGCTTCACTCTGAACATGCCTTTCAAGGGGGCAGAGGAAGAGAAGTGTTTCACAGTCAGTAATCTCAGCTCGCAATGGACTCTGGCATTCAAGACACCCACCCACTTCCCTAAGACAAAAAGCAAAATTAATGTTCCTGATTCTCTTGTGCAATTCCAGTCACTAGAAGAAGATTACAGGCCATAAACTGTACGCTCAGTACATTATTCATCTGTTCGGTATATACACCAACCAGTTCACTGGAAGACCCATCCGCGGGGGCGTTGCAGTAAGTGTTCCGAATGTCCCAGACCCGAACTGAATTATCCATCGACGCTGAAGCAATTAAACTACTGTCAGGGCTAAAAGTAAGGCTGGTTATGTTGTCTGTGTGGCCCCTCAGTTCTTTGTAAAGAGTTCCTGATGCCAAGTCCCACAGCTTCAGCCGCTGGTCTTCACCTGCCGATGCCAGGTACTTACCGTTGGGGGAAAACGCGAGCGCCAGCACGGGGCCGCGGTGCCCGGTGAAAAGCCGCACCGAGTTGCCCTGCTGAGTGCTCCACAAGCGCACGGTTTTGTCCGTGGAGCCCGTCGCCAAGTAGTTGGAATTGGGGTGGAACTTGATGCAGTCCACGTCGGCCAAATGGCCCGCGTATATTCGCAGCGGGTACGTCCGATCAAACGACCAGAGCCTCGCAGTGCGATCGTGGGAGCCGCTGGCAAAGTACAGGCTGCAGGGGCTAATATCCAAATCCCAGACAGGATAGGCATGTCCTTGGTACAACACAGTGTTTGTAAAACTTCCCAGGTCCCAGTATCTGATGGACATGTCCTCAGAACAAGATAAGAGTCCTGAACTGTCTGAAAGAAATCTCGTGCTATACACAGGTCCACAGTGTCCTCTCAGGATCTTCATTTCTGTGCCTGCGTTGTCATCCTCTTCCTCCTGATCATGAAGAAGAAAAAGAAACAAGGAAGGAAAGCATGTTTATCCATTCAACAGATATAAAAACCTCCTCAAGGAAACCAGGAGGGTGTTAATACAGAAGGTGTTAATGTGGCACAGTTTGTGCGACTCTGAGACACAAACATTGCCAGTGCATTTTCTCTAAGTGAATACTGAAAGAGATGGTGAGATAAGACTTTCTACAGAGGCATTATCTTTAATTTTGGTATGCTTATGCTCAGTCCAGAAGGCATCTTAACCTGAGAATGCAGGCACAGAGGGGAAAAATACTTAATGACATTTTTTCTTTTGCTAAAAACATGCATAGTCTCTATCCACTCTACTAAAAACATTTGGCTAAGATGCTGAAAACAGATCTTGGCATCTACTCTTTTTGTGTGGTCATTGTTGGAAGTGAATCTCACAGTAGAGGAAAACAATCACAGATGTCTTAAAGAAAAGATGGGAGATGGAAAGACAAAGCATATTTGACAAGCTGTCTGCTTAACATTCTCTCTCAACCCCACTTGTGAGCAGAAACCCAGCAAGGTTCTAACATCTATTTTTCCCTGCAAGCTCTGCCAGGATGCTTTCACATCCTCACCCTCCAAGAACAGCCTTCAAGAATAGCAAATGTATGCAGCTTATTTAGGTCAATGTATCTATTTTGGCATAAGAGAAGACGAACAATCACAAAAATGATGGCACTGGAAACCCTTCTATCCTGTTATTCTCCAATTCAAGTACCAGGGCACACAGTCAACAAGTAAAGGCTTTTGTGTTTAAAGGCTATTCAGTGAGCTGAGCTAAAGGAATCTCCCGAGGGAAGGTAAGAATGTCTAAAAGCCTGCTCAGGTAGCACCTCTTGACACTCTAAGGCTAGACTATAACGGTTTCAACAGATCTCAGAAGTGTCCTTGCCTGACAAGCTGGGGTCTCACTGACAGTACAAGATAACCCTTGCTTGGGGTACACCTGCCTAAGTAGCTGGAGACCACCCTTCCTCAGGGCTGTCAGGCAGACACTTTTCCTCAGTACCGAATCAGTAACACTCATTCAGACAATCTCTGCACATCAAATTCAACGCAACATACGTTTGTTTGTGAGCAGCCCCTTTAACATTTATCATCTTGAACAGGCCCATTTCCTGCAGAAGGAGCACTTCCTGCTCCCAGAGGAAACCCAATTCCCCAGGGCTGCTGGACTGCTGGCAACCAGCAGAAGTCAGAGCAGCAGAAGTCGGTGTGTTGAAAGCAGCTTTCTATCTCTCCCCCCCAACACCCCCCCGACCTCAGGACCCACAGACAGTTTGGCTTCAGATTTAGCAATAGCCCCGAAAGTGCTTCTCCTCCAGTGGTTTCAAATTTCACGCTGGAGGTGAGCAAACTCTGACTTGGCTGTCTCCTTGCCTTTCTCCATCTCAGCAGCACGTTAGGTTGAAGGCAGCAAGCCATGTTTAGCAATGCTCCTTCTCTCACAGTCAGTGCCCATGGGGGCTTTACGATGCAGCTGGAAGCTAACTTCATCTCTGCTATGGAGCTGAGGCAGGCAGAAACTGCAGGCTCTGGCATGCAAAGCCCCATTCTCATTCAAATTGCTTTTCTACCTCAGATAGAGCATGGCTTACAGGAATCCACAGCATCTCTAGGTTGTGTTACCACATTAAAGGAGAATGGCCGATACCTGCAGCATTTTATACTATTTAATTATGACCATAAGATTCCTGACAAGTTTCCAGTGGAAGCCCATTCAAGCTGCCTGTATTGTACTACAGTTTCTGCAAATTTTGCAAGTCCAGGTACTTAATTTTATGCATTCAAATACAAGGCTACATGGGCTCTCTGCAAGCACCTCCTCTTCCCTCCTTGTATTACAGCAGCAGGAGATTTGACACCTCCTGCAGCGTTGAAGCCCACACTCCTATATGGTCACAGGTAGAAAATCTTATCTTTCTGTTTGACACCCACTTAGCACAACTGCACACTCCTGTCACAGCTCACTGAAAACAGTCATCTATAATGCTTCAGAGTCACCACATTTTTCCGTTTCCTCCCTATCCAAGTTAGTCTGCTGACCAGATTAGCAAGGCAGCTGCAAGTGCAGCCACCAAGCCTCAGAAAGCAACAATGATAGCCTCAAAGAAAAACAAACCACGATCTCACATTCCTCCCTTTTTTTTCTAACCAGTAACAGGTTTTCCTGGGTGTCATCATCTCTCTCATCCTGCAGTGTTCTTAAGATGTCAAAAGGGAAAGATCTCTTCTCTGCTTACAGCAGAGATGCTGTAGCAAGGAACGAGAGGAAGGATGACTCTCTTTGCAGGACATTTTTTACTGCTCTTTCCAGAATTCCCTCCCATCTGCCATCAAACAAGATGTCAGCATCATCCCCACTCATTACCACTTGAAGGACCACTGCCACTTAAAAGCAGAACCTTAGAAGCAGAGCTAAATGGGGTCAAGTTTTAGTCTTCACAGGATTTTAAAGGCTGGCACTATTGTGGCTTGGAACAGAGCATTATTTTCCGATGCTGATTTATGGAGTACCAGTAACGAGCATGGTAAAACTGCAGAGACACAGACAATACATCCATTTGTACAGCTACAAAACCCCATTTTTATACTGGACCCAAAGTAAGAGAGACTGTAAAGTGGAATTTGTGAGATGCTATAAAGAAAACAAAATTACTGTACCCCAAAATAATAAGCCTCTCTTATTTGCAAGAAGCAAGACTACAGCAGTGAAATACTGCAGCACCACAGTAAGCAAAATTTAGTTAAGCTACACCTAGAAGATTATTTTGACCTTAGCAACACAAAGGCTTCATATGGACTAGGAAAAAATGTTGTTCTAACACACTTGCTAAATCCCAACCTCATATATATATATATATATATATATAATATCTATATCCCTTCACAAGAATTAATAAACCCAAGAGTAGCTTTGGTGCTACCCTGAACATCGACTGAAACTAGCACGATTTTAGACCTTTATGACTCCATAAAAGGAAGGATCTGGTTCCTTACAGAAAATAAAAAAACAGGCTAAAGACTACTTATTTAATGCATTACTATTTAAATACATTGTCCACAGCTAATTATAGGATACAAAAATCAACCAAACCAAATTTTAACATCCTCACAAGTGATTCTTGAACAGAACTCACAGAAATAATGTCAATGCACACTCAGAATTTTTGTCCTTTGTAAAGTTTATATCAGCTTCAACCCTGCAAATTGCTACGGATCTGACTGCAGTGACAATCTGAAATATAGCCCCAGCTCACACTGAGCTGCAGCCCAGCCAAGGTGGTCTGGCTTGGTCTTGATACCTTTGGCTCCCTCTCCCATGGCATATCGAAGCAAGTGCTGGCCTGCTCCCACCTGCAACACTGTGTGTATTTTCACTTAGGGCTACCAGATAACTGAATTTATTTCCTTGTACTCAAGGGGCTTTCATTTGCATTTGGTAACCAAGTTTGTGCTCAGGCTGATATTGGTATCCTCCCTCAACTTTGAACTCCTGCTCAGGTCACTATTTGTTTTGTCAGCGGTGGAAATTACTCAGGGCAAGGACGACTTTGAACTCTGCTGGTTTTTGACCAGTTTTTGGCTTTAGACTGGTGCACAAAAACTGCAGGGTACACAAAACATCAAATAGCCACCAAAAGCATTCAGGATTCCATGGCTGTCTCCTAATACATGCACAATACTCAAGTCTATGACAACATGCCAAAGCTAATACACACACTCCTGATAACCTGACGATATCTCCACAGTATTTTCCACAGTCCAAAGCCAAAGAAGGTGACCTGCTGATTTACCAGACAAATTCTCCTCTCCTGCAGATTACAAGCTCACATTTGGCTTCCATGGTGGGCAATACACAGTCACATGCCCTGTGAACTCTTGCAGTTTATAATGAAAACAAGTCCATAGCTTCATTTTGGGCTAGTCTGATCCACTTACCTGCTCACTGCAAAAAAAGGTTAACCTGGGAAGCAGTGACCATGCTGCTTTGCTGCCTCACCTTGATGCCTGCCTCTTTTCTCAAGCTGTTTAACAAAGCAATCTCTAATCATAGATCCCTGAATACAACAAGCTCCCGGCACTCTTCCAAAAGAAACAGAACCTTGCCACAAAGTATTCGTTAGAAGAAAAAACAGTGGAAAAAAGGGTGTCTCTCCTGCTAAACACTCAACACGAGAAAAAATGAGTTGTTGGGTGGTTTTTTTTAAGGAGAAGAGTGATTAAGCAACAGAAGAGTCTAAATTTTCATCTCTAACCAAATATAAGCTGCTACTTGGGCAGTTGTGTGGAGAGGGGATGAAGGGTGTGACTAGAAAGAAAGAAGAAAAAAAGGTCAAGTAGAAGATGCCATCTAACAGTGCATGTGAAGTGAAGGTATACACATCCCTGTCCCTGTCTCCAGCACTCTGGAGTAGGAAGCATCTGAAGTTTCTACACTTCAGATTCCTTAACAGAGACATTTTGCATAATTTTTCCATAACCCTTGACCTCTAGTAAATGAAGGTGATACCTGAAATACAGTTATGCACATAGACATCTGATCAGACTTCTTCAGCTCTTTCCTTACTTTGCCTGTATTTTCCTCTTCCTATATCTCTGCCCTTCTCTCCACCCTTCTGCATGGTTATTCTGAGCTACTTTCCTTCTAGTTTTCATTTGGCACTGTGTTTTCATTGCCTGTATCTCCCTCATTTCATCTTCCCATCCCAAAGAAGGCTCCATGCTCCTCAGAGAAGGAGCCTACACCTGTCCTTTCTGGCTTGCCTGTCTACTGTCATTTGTTCAAGGATAGCTGGAGGAGGAGGACCAGCATCTAGGACTAACAAACTATGACCTAAGCGCAGACTGACTGCACCTCTGTTTAGCATTTACAACCACTTCAGGGAAGAACAAGGATGAGAGTAGGTTATAAAATCTGTGCATCAAGGCAGACAAGTTGTGCAACAGCCTCAGAGTTCCCTAAGACATTACTGGATACTCAACAATCCATGTTCAAAACAGGTCAGCAAAAGGGGAAGAAGGGGGAAGGAAAGGGTATCCAGACCTCCTCATCCAGGATGTCACAAGCCAAACGGATGCGGGACACATCAACAAGGTGGGGCTCAGATTTCAATTTCCTGGAGCGCAGGCTCCACAGCTTCACACATGAATTATCGAACCCAGCAGCGAGCAGCTTGCTATTTGGTGAAATCTCTGCAGTGTTCAGCAACTGCTCCGTGTTATAGAAGGCATAGAAACAGATGGTGGTTAAGGAAGGCGGCCCGTCCTTGACACGTTTAATGCTGTCCTGCAGTAAATCCAGCGCTGCCTCATTCTGCAGAATGGAAGCTGGCACGTCGCTGGGTTCCAGGCCGTTGCTCTCGTTGCGTGAGGAGCTCCCACCAGCATAGAGCTGGTAGTCAGTCCTCTTGGCAGGCTGCACATCCAGGTGAATGTGCAAGGTCAGGACTTTGCACAGGGCGTTGTTGTTGTCACTTTGGAGGTAGCGAAGTAGGTAGTTGTAGCTGTCCTCTTGAAGGCGGATGACATATTTGTTGTCCAGAAAAGCCCGGAGCTTCAAGTTGGACAGGATATCTTGAATAGTCATGGTAGTCTGCAACTGTTCAATGATATCCTTCTGGCTGGCATTCTGCAAGAACATGCCATGGAAGCGGCTGTAAAAACTGTCCACTGTGCTTTTTAGGCCATTCTGGACCATGTTCAGATGGAGGTAGACAAAGAGGGGATATAGAAGAGGCATCACTTCATGGCTGTGCTGAGAATCTGAATCTGTATAAAAAAAACAACAACAAACTTTGAATGACTTCTCAAACCACTTACTACTGGGAATAAAAGAGAGCAAGGATGACTACTGGAAAAGCCTTAACAGTGGCATCAGAGAGCAAGCAAAGAGACATTTGTTGGCTCATGTAGGTGAACCTCTTCTGTCACCTAAAGGAGGTACAACAGAGATTGCCAGGTCAGTGAGGTACCTTGTCAGAACAAAATGCAGAGTTTTCATAAACCCTTTCCAGGTGTGGGATAGCTAATAATATATCACCTCATAAAATACATTATAATGAATTTTCTCCATTTATTTCAAAAGAAAAAGTATGCCCTTTGTACCCTTTGTTTAATGTGATAAATGAACTTTAAAATGTATTAATTATATTTAAAAGAGTATTTTAAGTGTTTAAACCAAAGTTATTTACCTAATTTGTCTGGCCTGAGCTTTGGTGGCTTTTTTTCTTTTAGCTTCAGTAAAACTTGAGTGTGGTGCTTTGGATGGAACGGATTTGTCTTCAGGGGAAAGGAAGCTACAGTTTCCAAAATGTACTGCAATACGCTGTGCTCTTGTTTTATTTCTGTGCCTGCTCATGTACATGCTTTTCTCTCTCTGCCAAGGCAAATCCCAGCAGTAATTCCTAGTACACAGTGTAACAAACCCCGATTAGGCTGTGCTGTACCTTGCAGAGGCTGATCTGTGCAACAGCTCCACCCCTCCCTCCCCAGCTTCTCTGAGGCTGATTGCCAGCTGCAGGGAGCTGTGAGGAGTGGAGCCCTGCTGAACACCACAGCAACAAACTGGGCCACAGCGACTTACTACCACAGGACCAAACGGTCCAAATTACTGGAAAGCAAATAGCACTGCTGATCCTCAAACATTTGCTGATCCTCAAAAAGCAAAAGGCATTGATGCTTTTCAACACGATCTTCCCTCCTGCCACTCACCAACGCATGCTCTCTTTTCTCCCTTTCCATTAGGTTATTTTTCCTTTGGGCTGAGCACTCTTCCAGACTGTCTCTAGTCCACAGTGTGCCTCTCTCTGATTTCTACAGGAGTAACTACAGAGTACGTGTGATGTGCGGTGTATACACACGTATTTGTATACTTGAGCATCAATCTCCTTCCTGTCCCACTGAAACTGGGCCAAAGGCAGTGAAAACAGTGGTCTGCATGTAGTGAAAGCTCTAAGCAGTCAGCAGGTCTTTTTTTTCTCCAGGTGCACTAGTCCAAAAATGAAACAAGAGGAAGGACCTCACTTTGCAGTAGGGGAAAAAGGGAAGAGATAGGAAGAGTTGGCAGAAACAGGAACAAAGAAAATGTTGCCTAGGAACATATGAAGAGGTTACAGGAGCTGGGTCCATCTAGCCTGAAGAATAAGGGCGTATTCAACTGCTTGCCTCCAGTACCCAGTGGGACATTACACAGGAAAAGGAACCAGCCTCTTCTCAGAGGCGCTCACTGGAAGGGCAACAGGCAAGCTGCTGCAAGGGAAATTCTCACTGAATTGCAGCAGGGCCCCAGAGATGCAAAGCAATCTCCAGAGTGTTTGATTTTCTAAACCCGACTGGAAAAAGCTCTGAGCAACCAGATCAAACACCCATCTTGCCCTGCTTTGAGCAAGTGGTTGAACTAGAGACTAGTAAATTAAGTTATTCCATGTCACTACTCCCCTGACCACTCCTCAGTGGGGCAGGCATCACAAAAATGGGAACTGTCCTGCTGTGCCTTGTGGCTGGTTGGCAAGCTACTCCCTTGAACAAGCAGAGGTAGTTCGTGTAAGATATCAAACTAGAGCAAGAAGGACAAAAAGATGAAAGCAGTCAACCTGAACACCAAAACCTAGCGCTTCATCAAGCATTAAGCAAGCACATCAAGCACTGAACAGAGCTATCATACTTCTAAAAATCTATTAAATCATAAGGATTTACTTCAAATACTGAAGTGCAAAGGTACTGAAATGCTGTAGGTGGCAAGGCTCCAAGAATTCAGTAATTTCTGCCTTTGCTTTCCTGCTCCCTTCCCTTCCAAAACTATCAGAAATAATAATCCCAATGTTATGCTCACTGGGATCAAATCCCTACACTGGACAAATGTTGTGTGTGACAACTTCTCTTTGGTACTATTCTTTTAAAATTCTATCTTCTTTCTTCTTCCCATGTCGGGGACTTTTAGTCCAATAAATATGGACTTTCCCAACAGTACCTTTAAAAAAATTTTTGAATAATTACGAAAAAAAACCCCAAAAGATTTATCTTCTGCATTGTTATGGAGTAAGAATTTTTTTACTCTGCTATATTGCTCCAGTCTCAAAGCTACTACTGCTAAATTTATGGGAACAAATTCTCCCTTAAAAATCCAGACCATCATAAAAACAAGCCCATTACAGATAAAACTAAAAACCTTAAACTAGGAGACAACAGAGAAATACAGTAATTTCTCAGTTACCTGCCTTTCACATAAAACACTAATTTTTCTTCCTGTCCTGCATAAATATGGTGTTGTCTAGATGACCTACAAAGAGCAAATGCTTAAACAGGAGAAAGGGCAAAGAGCCAGCCAACTACAAAACTCAAAGCTACTCAGGGCACAGAAAACAACAACAAAAAAAAGGAAAAATCTTTTTAAAAAAAATCTATTTTAACTCAAATCAAAACATTGTCAGAGAAAGTATTCTGAATTTTATTATACTGCCATTTACTCATTGAAATGACAAAAATGTCAGCTACTTTTGTCTTCCTTGCTTCCCGATTTACCTGTCAGAAAATTGCGTAATCGTCCAAACTGTACTTCATATTGCTGAGGCTCCGCCAGGCAGGGAGCTGCAGACACGACATTGGCACAACCAGACTCAGATTGGACTGTGAAATACAAGAAGCAAAAATTACATGAGGATTTAAGAATTTTTACATGTGTATCTGAAAGCAAAGCTTCTCATAAAATCCAAGGTATGCAGCCACTCAGATGGCATTTCATCTTTCAAACTATCCAGGTATGACATAGTCCAAAGCATGTAAACATGGCATTAACCACCTAGACAGATCATGAATGAGAAAATACACTGAAAGCCAAAATCCACCCTAAAAATCTCAGCAACTCACTTGCTCCACCCAAAACACATTGAAGTTTCCAAATACAGCCTTAAATTCCCAAGAAATTCAGAGTAACAACCATCACATCAATTTTGAAGTTTTACAACTGTGGTTTAACAAATCTAGAAAATATGAGGAAAGCTACACACAACTTTCTCCAAAATATAGTTTATTTTTCAGTGAATCCCACAAACCATCATGAACAGGTCCAAAGTGACACTACTCCAGTTTCTCAGATTTCTCATCCCAGTCATTATAATTTACAACAAACTATAATCATTGTAATTTATTAAGCCTCACAGAGGTGGTGGAGAAAACACCAAATCTCTAAGCAAACATTTAGTAATTTTTAACCAAAATGTGCCCTCTTCCCTGAGGATTTTAGGCTAAAGGGTATCTGGCAACTGACCACAAACCCAGTTGTTACAATGTCCTCAGACTGTGAAACTGTTTTTCAGAACCAGACTCTGGAAAAAGTGGTTCTGAGCTGTTCAGAAAGGTAATTGGCTTCTCCTTCTCTGGCACCAAACCTTTGCTGTTCTGCTAATAGCCTGGAATCCGCAGGGGACTTTGTGCAAGTTTACAGACATGCATCAAGAAACCGCAAGCACATGCAAAAACCAGTAATTAGAAACTCAAGTTCTGCTGTTCTAAATAGAGTACAAGAAGGCAAGGAGTTTCAGTATTTTCCTTTCTGATTTTTTTTTTTCAAATCATAACTTTCGTCCCCTCCAAAACCCCTACCTATCTTTATTACTTTCACTTCAATTTCTTTTGATTTTCCTTGCCCTGCATCACTTTCCATTCTCTGCCTTTCTACTCCTGACTGACTGGGGGGCTTGTTGTTCCAGCAGTTGGCTTATGCACAGAGGCACAAGTCTGACAGCCCTGGAAGTCTATAAACAACATTATCAAAGTTTCACACGCTGAAGAGAGATAGGCCAGCCTCCAGCTCATCTCAATGCCTCTAATTAGAAAGAGATCAGCACATGGTACACTGGCAGCTTGTCACTATTCTTCCCCCACTCCTCTCTCTTTCTCTCTCTGGTAAGACACAGGTTTACCTTCCTTCAGCTTATGTAAATACAGGAGGTATGTTTGGCAAGCTGAATTCAGCTTTTGAAACACAGTGACGGGCTGAGCTCATCATCCTCCCTTGTGAAAAAAAACCCAAACCAAAACAAAACCAGATTCCAGCACCAATATGATATAATCTCTTAAATCAGTTTAGAGATAAACAAATATAACTTGCTGAAAGGCACAGCTACACTGAGCTTGCTACAGCCTGGCTGCTTCAGAAATGCTAAGAACTCCAGGCTCACATACTGCTACTACTCAACAGCTAAAGTAAAAAGTTTTGCTATTTGGGTATAAAATTGAATAAAATCATTATTCAGCATGAGAAAGTAAACTGTATGTATACACATGCAGTAACTCAAGAATACTTACTGACAGTTTCCAATGTCACCCATACAACTCTTTGTAAAAGCAAAGAAATACGGAAATAAAATAAATTTAAAAATAATTAAGAGGGCCCGTCTCTTAAGCTATCACAGCATTACATGTAACAGCCAACTCTTCACAGAGATTTGGTGGCCTCATTTCTGCAGGAATGGGAATAGCATGGGCCTGCCACCTTGCCCATGCTATGCAAGCACAACTCGCTGGCCTAGACTTTATGAGATACTTTCTCCTCGCCACAACTTTCTCTGCATAAGTGACTTAATTCCAAAATGAAGGTGCACGCCATGCTTCAGAAAGTAGAGCAACACCTTTGTCTACCTGTCCTGAAAGAGTCTGGGCAACCATTATGGCCTATTCTTTCAGCAATGATGCTAGAGCTCACTGCCATCCAGCAAACGGTGAACAAACCCTACATACTGGACAGTTCTAACCAATTCTAATTCTTTGCCTTCCCAAAACTTTAAACCAAAGAGAACTGCGTCATCGATCAAGGATTCAACCGATTCCAAAACAAGAGTAAAATTTCATGCACATTTCCCAGCTGGTAGAAAGAAAACACTGTCTTTATCTTTCGCATACATTACTAAAGCTACCACAGTTTCTTTTCCACCCTCCCCAGCTGTCATTAGAACATCTATTGGAAATATCTGCTCCTTCATATCCAATAAATGTGGCCAGCTATGCAACCTGACAGGAAGTTCAAAGGAACTCGCTCCTAGCTCAGGGATATGGACAGTACCCTCCTGGGCTCGTGGGTGGGCTACCAGCAGAATTGCTTCCAGCTAACAAATGTGAGGCTACTGTAAATGTCGTGTAACAGCAACTGATTCCTACTTTAGGTGAGTGTGATGATGAATAATTGTACATTACTTCAGTTAATCATACGTGCTGACAGTGCTATGGGCAGTATTAGAGGAACCTGTTCCTTGGTCACTCACTCTGTCCTCAGACATTGTTCTTGTTTTCTACAGAAATATTTGATAATCACAAGGAAGCTCTGTGCTGTATTTTACTGCAGATATAATTGGACAGAATCCTAGACAATCTCATCTGGGCTCCCTCTCCCACAGAAAAGTTTGGACCAGGTCATCTTCCAAGGTCCCCTCCAAGTCTCCCATTCACATGGGCTAGTTAATTCACAAGTCAAATAAAAGAGCTGACAACGTGAGCTTTGCTAAGGAAGAAGTAAAAACATCTTCAGAAAAACACATTTGATCACTTTCCCCAAAATAAAGCACTGCAGGCTTTACAATCTGCTCAGTTTTTACTCGGTTCATATAACTTAAGATGACTGCAGCAGAAAGTATTTTCAGCATCTGTTGTCAGATTAAGTAACAAGCTTGGGTTTGCTTTTCTAACAGTTGTTGATGGAACTGCAGCATGCTCACTGACAGTTCACTGCAAGCACATTTTACAAGAATTAGTGAGCAGCTGAAAGCATGAGAGCAGCCAGTTTTCAGTTCTAATGAAAACTGATGACTAAATTCTCAATCACCATCCACAAAACCCGTGCACTGGCGAGAGGATACAGACTAACATGAAATTTAGTAAAAATGTTTGGTGGAAGATCAGTAAAAAAGACAAAACCCTAACACACACACTCTTTATTAAAATATATATTTTTTTCTGCATGAGGCCATGTGCTCATGCAAGGGCTTGTAATCCAGTTCATCTCCACTACTTCAGACATTTTTGTGTCCTCCTCATATGTCCTCATACCACATTCGGAGCATGTTTTGACACTGACCTTTCTACCCACTTCTCACATAAAATCTCACATTGAAAAACAACTCAGCAGTTTACTCTGGTTTCGTTCTTTCCCCTTCTTCCCTAGTACTTTTTCAGGGATTGCAATAAACGTCTGATACTTAGGTTGAAAAAAGCAAGGAAATGAGGAGTATTAAGACATTAAGCTGTTTCTCATTATGAAATACTGTCCAATTTGCTCTGGGCCACTCAGGGAGTCCTCCTTGACATTCACGTACAGGTCACTCATCTTTGGATGGTTAACTATGGTAAAATACTCTAAAGGTGGAAAATCTGTTCCTGCATCCAGTCTTATCTAGCCACAAACACTTCTACAGCTACTGATATTTTGTCAAATGAATCATTGACAGAAAAAAGTTTCTCCTCGCTTTTTTATCCAAAATGCCAGCCCAGTATTTTCTATTACTTTTATAAGTAAATTTAGTCCCTAGAACATCTGCATACCTTTCATCCTTCCAATACTTGTATGTGCTCATGCAGAAGCAGTGTTTGTTGAAACAAAAATAATAATGACAGTGAAAACTATCACAGACACAATTTGGAAGGCAAGTAGTGTGGCAGGATTCAAGTCTTTTAGAAAGAGAAGAAAGTTTATCTCCCTGCATGCCTTGCCTCATCCACTGAAGGTTTTGGGTTTTTTCCCCAAATGACAGAGCAGACTTCTTATAACTACTAAGCTGACTATGCCAGAAAGAGACACTGCCTTATCACTTCAACTTCACATGATATAACTCTGCTGGAGTACGAAGGTACAACATAATTTCCTGCTTCTACTTCCTTACTCATCTAGGTTCTTTCTCCCCTCCATTCCAAAGCACCACTACTCACCAGACTTCATGTCATTAGGGATGAAACACGTATTTTCCACTACCCTCACATGGTATTTCAGCCTGATGTTCATTGACTATGAATGTCATCTTGTTACACTTCCACCCACATTTTCATTCTTCAAAAGTTAATAATTCATGCCAACTTAACAGTGAGAAATTTCTTAATTTCAAAAGGAAAAATGTCCATATGTGCAGACAAATTCATACAGCTGCCAGCACACATGCTCACAACTCTGCCAAGAAGCAGTCATGGAAAATACGATAGGATTACCTGTGAGATTAGCTGCCATCTCTTCAGCAGTCTGACACAGCCTCAGCCCTTGTTTTAGGGGACCTTCCGAGTCCACGTACTGACGGCGCTTGAGGTAGCAGGACACTGCCATCTGAATCTGTTCTGTGCGTACGCGTTTCATGACCTCAAAAGAGAAGAGGGAGGTGATCAGACTCTTACAGGGTAAGCTGAGATCAACTTCGACTCTAGCTGCATTAATACTGAGAAAAAGCAAATATCCCCGCATTTTTGTTGCTGAAGTATGAAACAGAAGCTTCAGGGATTTGCCTCCCAGTGCTATGGCCTAACAAGACATTTTGTAGACCCCTGAAGATATTTTGCTGCCTAATTTTACTAATTTCACAGAGAAATTAGTAAAAAATAATTTTGAGGATTCTTGACTAAAACCACAATGGTTTTTGTTAAAAACAGCTCATAAAAGGGGAATGTCTCTCCTCCCTGAGTTTTGACAACAGCGGTTTGAATAATCTTTAGTCATTTTTTGGTTCCTCTGCTTGACCAACCAACAACAACAACAAAAAAAAACCCTCCAGAAGATTCAGCGGAATAAGAAATTAACATACAAATTATAATGCTTTATACAGCAAATCTATCTGGGGACTCCAAGAAGCAATAGCTTATTGGAACAAGGTCAGAACCAGACTTTTAGCACTCCACATAGATAGGTCCCCAGGAAAACAATAGGGAAATTAAAAGCAGAGCCTTCTGTCTTTGTCACCTGCCTTGACCTATCCAGGCTTCCCTCCTACAAAAGTCTGAAACAAAATGAATCCTTTGAAGGTTTTATTTAATATACATTTAGGAAGCCATCCTCACAACCACCACTTGGAAGTACCACAAAATCAAAATGAGCCCAATGCTACCTTTTAGCCCCTGGCTTGTAATAAAGGAACCTCAGTAAGATGAATGCAGTAACTCTCCTGTTATTTGGGTAGTCACTGACTGCACCAATCATTCACAATAGCCATCAACTTTACACAACAGTTCAGGCAACCTAAAAGGCTTTAAATAAAGCAAAACTAAGCCACAGGGGTTTTTTTTTCCTATCACAACAGCAGGAAAAGCCTGCCTGGAGATAGTTCAACACCTTACAGCCCCCCTACCAATGACATGAATGTTTCCCGAGTGTTAGTGCTTCCTGGTTTGAGCAGCTAAATATGATGAAATGCAACTTCTCTGAGAGACAAGGATGCCCTTTCCCCCTTTGTAAAAATCATTATTTCTACCAAAAAGACAACTTAAAAAATATTATTACAAATGAGTTTTTTCTAATACCCATGCGTGCTTTAGTGCTTATTCCACTTGTTAGAACAATAACCCTTCCGTAAAGTTAGGTACAAGTGGATGAGGATGCAAAGTTTCAGCAATAGTTCACTTTCATCAGATATGTGGAATTGCAAACCCACAGGCTTGGGTGAAAAACCTTTAAAAATTCCTGTTTGTTCCCACAGGTTAAGTAACTGTTGAGGGTGGGGAAGGGGCATCAACAGGTGAGAGCTGTCGGAGCATTTCTAGATAGACTCATTAAAATAAAAAGTTTTCAACACCTTTTTTTACTCCAAAAGCAAATTTCCTTTTCATCTTCCCTTCAATTAAAGAAGTTATATCTGAGACACTGTCTCAAGTATAACACTTCCGCTGCACAAAACTGTAGGAAAAACAGAACTCTTATCAGGACCACAAAGAGGAGTAGACACAAGGATGGACCAGCAACTTAGCACCCTCCTGAAAAACATCCTTAACTAAGCCTCACAATGTATTGTTACATCCTGAGTTTCAGCCAGCAGCATGGACTCATGTGCAAGTGATTTGCCCAGGTCCACACCAAGGCATTTATTTATGCAATCTGTACAGTTTCTTGTTCCCCTATGTACTCCCCCCTGCAGGTATGGAAGGGGATGTTACCAGCAGTACCTCAATTTTAAATTTTTTTTTTCCCTACTCCCAGGTGACACAACAGGAACTACCTTAAGGAAATGCATCTTCACCAAGAAACACCCACTGGTATCAGACACAATGTCACTCATACTCTAATTTCAGCTCTTTGCTTCTTCCTTCACTTTGCCTTTATACCTCACACTCAGCATTACCAAGAACAATGTCACCGAGGCAGGAAAAGCATTAATGAAAAGTGCAAGAGCAAAACCAACACTCCTACAAATACTCTTTATTGAGCCCTTTATCAAAATTAGAGTGTATCATAAAATACACATAAATACGCCTTCAGCCTGGTTCAAGCTACGCCAGTTCACAACAGGTCAACGATGCAGAATTTAAGGGCGTAAAAGGACAAGCCTGCCGTTTTTAACCTTCAATCAATTTTAAGACTCGAGCTCTCATAACCAAAGATGATCTCCAAAATATGTAACAAACTGAAAGCATAGAGAGTTCCCTGTTCACAAAATGCATAAAGCCTGAAACAATTGTTCAGAAGTCCCAGCTGTGTCATTCTCCTCAACCAGCCAAAGAGAATAACAAATACTAAGGCTGGTGACTAATTTTACTGATAAGCAAAATACATAAGGAAAGAGAGAGGAAAGATCACATTGTGAGAATGCAGAGCTACAATGAAGCATCTTCTGCAGTGTTCTCAACTGGAGCACTGAAAAGAAGGTTAAGGTAATTTTTTCTTGAGGAACCAAAACCACTGGAAAAAACCCCCAGAGCAGAGGCTAATAACACAAAACAGATCCCAAATTCCTCCTTCCTGGAAAAGCCAGAAATTAGTTGTGAACTTAGCACTGAGCCAAGGGAATTATCTTTCCGCCCGTGCTACATTTCAAGTACAGGTTTAGGCAGATTCCACGGCCCTGAAATAATCGCAGTACAGACAAACTAATAAGAGCTTAAAAACTAGCACTGGAAACACTGCTTTTAAGGACTCTGCATTCCTGTCCTGACGCTGGCACAGCAGTCTTTCTTCCAATATACTGAGGAAAGACCCGTGAACATCAGAGAGCTAAGTAAAACAACACCCAACCCCCAAACCCAATAAATGCATTAAAAAAAAGCATCTTCTGAAAATTCTCTAATAAGAACTCTGTCTCAGGCCTCAGTTGTGGACAGCAAAAAATAATATTTTCTCCTTTATCGGCACAGGTGAAATATGGGGCCTACCAACATTAATAGGTCTCAATTTTTACTTCTGTGACATTAAGATAATCTGAAATTTACAAAATTTCAGAATAAACGAGATAAGGATTAACTGATATGAAGGAAACAATAAACTCAGGGCCGAGGGATGTCGCACATGCAGCAGCTGCAATTTACAAAAACAGGCAAGTAAACATGACAAGTTGACTTGGAGAGCACGGTGGTGGTGCAAAACAGGAAAACAGGATAGCGGGAGCTCCGGAGAAGGCTTATGCCTGAACAGTGGCATTCACGTGAAGAGGCAGAAAGGGAACAGCTGTGATTCTGAAAGAGCATGAATCCATCTGCATTTGGAACGAGATCTGGCTCACCGGCCACGAATGACGCTTTGCCAATTCCACATCGTTTCCCCCCGACCCCCCCCCCGCCCGCGGCCCCAAGGCGGTGCCAAGCAGCGCTTCAGCGCTGTCCTCTGCGGGACCTGCTTTCCTCCAGCCCACTTCACACCGCCCCGGCTGCAGCTCCGCCACCCCTGGGCCCTTCCTGGGCCGGGCCGAGCCGCGGGA
>VWZN01003869.1:1544671-1620189 GCA_013396955.1 Regulus satrapa
GGGAGAGGTGGGCGCTGGGGAGCGGGACCTTGGGCGGCTGGCGGGCGGAGGGGCGCTCGGGCCCCGAGCGGAGCCACGTGGGTGAGCGCCGGGTGCGGGGCCGCTGCCCTTCCGACCGCCTTCTCCTCGCTCGGGGTTTCTTCCAGACGCGTGTCTGCCTCTTCGCTGTTCCCACGTGCCGCCCTCATGGCAGCGATCTATTCCGGCATTTACCAGAAACTGAAGAGCTCCAAGACTTCTTGGGAGGACAAACTCAAACTAGCCCGGTTCGCGTGGATTTCTCACCAGTGCGTCCTGCCTAATAAGGAGCAAGTGAGTACTTTTTAGTGGTGAACGGTGACGAAAGGAGAAAATACTGATGATGGGTTGCTGCTGTGGATTAATCAGTTCTTAAAATCCAGATCTAGCTTTTAGCTAGCTGATATAGCGCTGATTTAGGACTGTGATCGGGTCTTGATTTCTTTGTCGTTGCACGAAATGCTCTGATTACAACATATTGCAGGTAGCTGTAGCACAAAAACCTGCATTCGTGCAGGGTGGAAAAAAGTTTCTTGTCGAGAGGGTGGTGCCTGCCTTCTGTTTCAGAGACACGAGGAATTACTGTCTTCAGAGCTGTCATTGCCATCGGTATTATGTCAGTGCAGGATGCTCCCAAGTCAGGTGCTTTTGGTTATAGCTAAAAACAAGAACTTCAGGGTGGGAGGACTGACTAGCTATGTGTGTGTGTTCTCTGGTGCTCAGAATTTGCTGTGTACGAGCAAAGAGCACACAGTGGATTCATGGACTGCACCTTGGAAGGTGATTTGGTTTTCTCTTCAGGGAACTCACCCTGTATCCTAAGTCTTTTATTTTGACCCTGTTTCCTGAAGGTCTGTGCAGTATTTCCCTGGGTTAGGGGTGTCTTGTCCTATCCCTCCAACCCTGGTAGAACTTTGGGGTCTAGGGTTTGCCCATCTGAGTGTTTCAGGTTCTTGTTATTTCCATTACTTAGAATATGAAACTTAGCCATACGCCACAACTTCAGTTTTAAAACACTAATTACTAGATTTTTTTTTCCCAGTTTGCACCCATCTAAATTCCTAGGCCTGATTTCTAGGTAGTGAATTTAAACATATGAAGAAAAGGATGTGAGTGGAATAGCAGCTGTCAGAAAGTGAAAACCAGCTGAATCTCTGAGCACTGATTTAAAAGACTGCATTTGCTAACCAGTATCAACTGTTAGAATTTGAATGTTGTCAGATTAAAGATGTTAATTCCTGAAAGCTGTTTTGGAATTGTACATGTGAGCACAGGTCTGACATTAGGTATAGAGGGTAAGCTCTTAGGAATTGAAACCTTCGGGAGCAGACTCTGCTCACTCAGAGGCCGTTCTGCTTGGCAGTAACACAGTTCCCAAGGAACAAATGCTGTAGCTCTGAAGAGGTACTGCTTTTGTCCTGTTTTTGCTTGAGGGTTGTTAAAGATTTCTTCTTTTCCCTTCTGTTAACAGGTTTTACTCGATTGGGTAAGCCATGCATTGGTTTCCGTCTACAATAAGAAACTTGAACTAGAGGATGAAGTTGTTGAAAAACTCTGGGCATATCTTGACAATGTTATCCATAGTAAAAGACTACAGGATCTCTTAAAGACTGGGAAGACAGTTGGTCTCAGTTTTTCAATTGCACAGGTAACTATAACTGGATATCTGGTAAAATTCTAGATAGCAATATGTATCTCTTAAAGTACTTGACTCTTCCTCACAGTGTCAGATGTTGCATGAAATATGTATTAACCTGATAGTTTGCAGGACCTATACTGAAAATTTCTCTATTTCTCTCCTGCAGTAGAGTTTGTATTCGTGCAGCACTAAAGTTAAAAATGGCAGAATTAGTGAGTGGCTGCGAAGGCAGTGAAAATGACTGGGTAAAGGACCCTTTTAGTTGCAATCAGATTGAAGGGAAGCAAGAAAATATTGTCTTTACATGTAGAAATTGAACTGTGAAGTATGCAGAATTGGTTGGATGAAATCTGTGCTTCAGAAATGTTAGGCAGAAAATGTGCCAGATTTAAACATGCTCTGGGTATGAGCGCCTGTCTGGATAAAAATAAGGTCAGAGATAGAGGACAGGGTACCCTGAGCAGCAATGACAGAGGTGGTAGAGGGTCCAGTAGGAAGAATTTAAGGGTCTGTTTTAGTCCAACAGTGTTCCAGCTGAGGAGATGATGAGCCATCTGCAATAAGGTGTAAGGAGACAGGTGAGGTTTTTAACAAAATAGAGGCAGATTTGTAAATTGTTACTGGATTTGTTTGGAGACATTATCTGAAGGTGAGAAAAGGGAGCGAGTGAGAAGTGGATTGAAGGAGAAAACTGCAGGGAAATACGCATAAAGTTTGAGAAAAGGAAGATAAATGCAATATTATTTCTCTAGGAATGTGTATCCCTCAAAGAGAAAAGAAGAGTCCTTCCCATTCCAGATATCAGGACCAGAAACGGTCTCATTTTCAAGTATTAAGACAATATTTAGTCATGGTCGTTCTTACTAAATAAGCTCCCTGTATCAGAGCAGGGATTTGTGTTGTGTGTGGGTTTTTCATTGTTGGGAGCATAATTTTGGGGACCACTCAAGAAGGGAAGAAATGTATCTCTACTCCATTTCTGCAGAATGAACTATTAGTATCAAGTATGGATAGCCTTATGCTGTTGCCAGTAGTGTGCATGAGGGCTTCCTTGCTCATCTGGTGCTGCAAAGGAATGCAAGGACAGTGGAGCTTCTAGTTTGAAACCTGTGATGTGAGAGGCCCAGCAGCAGCTGGTGGCACATCCCCCTTGCTTGCAGTCACAGCTCACAGAAGGTGTTATTTGTTCCTTATGATGGGCTTTTATCTTTGTATGCTAAGTTGACTGGTTGGGGGT
This sequence comes from Regulus satrapa, assembly GCA_013396955.1. Classification (NCBI taxonomy): domain Eukaryota; kingdom Metazoa; phylum Chordata; class Aves; order Passeriformes; family Regulidae; genus Regulus; species Regulus satrapa. The sequence continues at coordinate 1,547,566 of VWZN01003869.1, forward strand.
TTGTTTTTGTTTCTTTTTTCAGGTCATAACCAAAAGGTTATCAGAAGCCTATTCTGAAAAAACACAGCAGAACATTGGCACGGTGCTGAGCTGCTCCAATGGCATCCTTTCTACTCCTTCACTGTCCATCATTTACACAGCAAAGTGTGAGCTTCTGCTTGATCTCCTCAGCAAGCTGTCCAAGCTGGCATGTCAGCAGCTGGCTTCTGACAGTGCTGTGGGCTCCCAGTTGTTCAGCGTCCTCCAGCTTACCTTTGCTCAGTACCTCCTGATCCAGAGGCAGCAGGCCAGCCCAAACCGTGTGTTCGGGCAAGTGACAAGTCAGTTGCTCCAGCCATGTTTGCTCCTGAGGCACTTGCTGACTGTGAGGACCTGGACGCAGGCGGATGATAACCACGTGCGTCAGCACCTGAGCAGAGAAATACGAAGCCAAATAGAAACTTTGCTGCAGGCTGGGTTATTTCAGCCCGACCTTTTCCCATCCTACAAAGCAGAGCTGCTGCCGGAACCCCAGGAGAAGAAGAAAGGAACTTGGATAACTCTTTTGCTACCAGTCAACACAGTGCAGGCCAAGCTGGGCAGTGACTTGTGTGAACCTGCCCTCCACGGAGTGGTTGTGGCTGGTTCGGTGTCCCTGCTATATAAGCTCTTTCTGGACTCGTACTGTAAGGCAGAAAACCACCTTGTGTGTTTCCACATGCTCAGCAGGCTTTTTGGCTGTCTCAGGCTCTCTGACCTGCAAGAAGCAGAGAAGAGCGATATGCTCTCCCCTGTGGACTGGAGCACGGAGCTGCTTGCTTTGGAACAGCTTCTGAACTTGGTGCTCAGCAATGATATCTATAACGTTGCCAGTGACCGTATCCGGCACAAGGAGGTGCAGTTTGGGTTTTACCGGAAGCTAGCACAGATGCTGCTGACACACTCCCAAGCTTCCATCCCTGCTTGGTTCAGATGTCTCAAGCTCTTGATGTCATTAAACCACCTTATAGTAGAGCCAGACCTAGATGACTTAGTTTCGTCAGCTTGGATTGATGCCGAGGCCTCTGAGCCACGTACAAAGAAGGCGCAGGAGACTCTCATCAACACCATATTCCAGATTTACTCCAAGCTGAAGCAGTTCCCACGGCTCTTTGAAGAGGTGCTGACAGTCATTTGCCGGCCAGCTGTTGATGAGCTGAGGCAGCCTGTCTTCTCTGCTGGCCTGACAGTAAAGCTTCGTGAGTGCCTTCTTGAACTGCCAGCCAACCAGATTCTGGACATTCTGTGTCTCTTTGTGCAGAAATGCCAGACCCATATAATTCCAGCTGTTGAAGGGTCAATTGACATGGCCTTGAAGCTGATGTCAGTGTGTTCGGTGCTGCATGCTTTTCTGTTCAACATGAGGAGCCTAGATGATGTCACTCCTTCCCCTGTGGTGCTTCGCACTCAGTGTTTGATGACAGACATACAGGAGGGAGTAACTCAGCCACTGATGGAGCTGCTGCAGGCTCCTAGGAGAAAGGAAGAGAAGTCAGAACTTTGGCTGAGAAAGGTCAGTGATGCTACTCTCCTCCTTGTTTACACTTGGGTTGAGGTAGACGCTCTGTTTCGTGTTAGCTGCAGTAAATACGTGTCTCCGGCAGCTGAAATTGCTGTTACTGAACCTGCTGCAAGGCACTGGGGCATTTCAGCTTTTCTGCCTGGTGTGAAGGAGAAGTGTTGGAGAAGAGTTATGGAACGTGCAAGTAGTTTTGCCTCCACTAGCAAATACTGCTTAGAGCTGCTCACACTTCAGAAAATGAAGATGATATTAATGCAGACCGAAGCTGACCTGCAGGCCTTGCAGCAGGCTGCAGCTTTCATCCTGGAGTCTGGAAGATCCACCATGAGCAGCGGAGAATCTGAACCGTGGGATGGAGATATCAGCTCAATAACTGAACTTAGCTTCCCCACAGCACACTGGCACCTCGTCATGTCCAACCTGACCATCCTGTTGCCGTTTATGTCCTTAAAGGATGTAGAGTACATTGCTAATATGCTTCTAGAGACGTTGATGTTGGCTGAAGCTCGGGAAGCTGCTGCAGACCAGGAGCCTTCCATCAGCATTAGAAAGATATCCCTTGGTTTGATCCACAGCTCTCTTCTACCAGAAATGAGGGTCCTGCACTGTGCTTTTCTGACCCAGCTTATCAATCGGTTTGCTATGGTGCTGCCCACTGCTACCAGGGATGCAGTAGATCTGCCACTTCAGCAGCTGTCTGTGACTAATATTCCTTGGCATGAAGAAATTCTGGCTTCCTGCAAAACTGTTGACCCATTGGAAGTGCCATCAGAAAACAAACTGCTGAAGGATAAGCTGAGCTTGTCTTGGAAAACACTGGAGAAAGTTGCCCAGTGTATTGTATTGTTAGCAAAAAATGACTGCTCTGTCATCCTGAAAGAACGTCAGTTACAAAAATGCCTGGGTTTGCTAGAAATTGTTTCTCTCCTGAAATTAGACAGTTTTTTTCCCTCTGACTGTACTCGGTCTTTTCTGGTGCTTCTGTCCCTGCTAGTTAATACCAGGGCTAGTGTCTCTTGCAGCAAGTTGTTATTGCTGAAGGTTTTAAGTACTTGCCTCCACCTCATGAGGTGTCTGCAAGCTGGCACGAGTGCCAACTCAGTTTTTAAGGTGTTACATGCCAGCGATGTTCTTGAGGCTGTCATGACCTCCCAGCTTACAGCTAGCAAATTCTTCACTGATGTCTTGACTGATCCTGTTTGGGCACAGTATGTCCAGGAAATCCAAGAGTTTTTGGAAAACTTTCTTCGGGTGGTGATTGAAAGAAGGCAAAGTGCAAAGCTCAACTTGGAAAAGTTCATGTCTTTCCTGGTGAGCTGCAGGCCAGACACAGGTGCAGCCAAGAGCAAAGAGTGGAAAAACTGGAATCCCGCAGCTGAGCAGTTACTGCTCACAGCATTCACCACACTCTGTCATGTTGTCACACTGCACCTCCAGCAGCTGCCAGAAAAGAAGCTGCATTCTGGGGATGTGCTGTCTGCTCTGCTGGAACCAGTAGTTCTGCAGATGGTCAGAACTGTTGAACACGGTCTTCAGAGTAACACCCCAAACCAGCTTTTGCCTATAGCATTCATACCATCTGTCACTACTCTCCTCAAAGCAGATCTGAGCCATCCTGTCAAGAAGGACTGGCAGAAGGAGCCCAGTGGGTTTTTGGAGCAGCCCCGTATGAAACTGTACCAAGAGTTTTACTCTCAGATACTGAAAGAGCTGCCCTGTGCAGGGAGTAACCTGCAGTTCTTTCAGCTTGCGTTGCAGTTCCTGACCGTCTTCTGCTCCATGCCAGAGCTGTATCCTGGAAAAGAAACTGCAGTCATGGTTGTTTTTGCTATAAAAAAGCTTCTCTCTGGTATGAAAACTCTTTTTCTCCACCTCTTTTGCCAATTTTGTGAGTTAAAAGCCCTTTAGTGAAGCATCCAACTTCTTTAAGAGTCTGTATTTGTTTACTTGTGTTAAAACAGCAGGCTGTCCTTTTTAAATTACATAACAGGAATATTTTCAAGGAGGCAGTATTGTGGTAGCTGGACCACAGCCACCATCTAGTTTGGTAATGATTTTCTGATGGATATTAACATCTTAATGAAGTTGAGGTCCTGAGTTACTCATCCCTGGTAAAACATTTGGAAAGTAACTGGAAGATGGTAATACTTCTGGAGGCAGGGCTGAAGTGCAGTGTTCCTGCTCGTGTAATAGGTATAGTAGGCACCATTGAAGCAGCTGATCTGCACTAGGTCAGATCGTAGAGTAAAATACTCATTTGCTTCCGTATCTGGTAGGTGAGTTTATAGAACAGTAGAAGTTACCTGACTGTTAAGAATGCTGAACACCATGCGGTAATTCTGGTAAAGTCTGTGGGATATTGGCAGGTTGATTTCTTTATTGTCATCAAATAAAGAGCCAGGGCTGGAGATTACATGAAAAACCTCTGCTGCCAGCTGTAGGACCTAATGGCTCCTTTATATTGTCTTTTTCAAAATGAGAGACAAACACAGAGCAGGCGTAACTGTTCTCTTTGACTTCTTCAAACTCCTGGAATTTGTCAGACTTTATTCCTGGCATGCTCTGGTGCAGTGGTCTCCAGACATTTTTGATTGCATACACCTATCATTAAAAAAACTAAGAAATTGAACACAGCCTGAATATAATTTACTTATAAATTATACATGTGCTACTCCACTATGTACATTTCAAAGCACGCATACAGAAAATGTTTAAAAGGCATGAAATAAAGATGAAGTAAATGCTATTAAAATATTTTTTTATCTTTATTAAAGATATTTTACTTAAAATTCCCACACTCCAATGAATTGTCTTGCGCACACCCTGGCATGTGCACGCCCTGCTTTGGAGACTACTGTTGAAGTGAACTATAGTTGTGATCTCAGTGTTTGTATTGCCATTCAGTAATCATAAAAAAAAGATTTTTGCTTTTGTGATTTGTGATGGATCTCTGGCCACCATGTATAGAAAAGACTTATAGCTTGCTTAGCCTGCTCCCTTAGTTTATGCAGCTGCTTTGGTTAGTCTTTCTGTATTAATGAAGACTTTTTGTTGGTGTGATAACTGCTGCGTGGATAGAATATACTTGAGGTCAATGAGTCATTGCAGTAGTGGGGAAAGGTAAAGAGAAAGTATCAAGTCCTCTATGTATTTGAGTGTTAAAAAGGTACCCCCAGAGCTGTTTTATTTTCAGTTTGCCCTGTTCTTAGCTGTTGAAGTCCTTGTCTTGGGAATCGATTACTTTTGTCTCTTGAATATGCAGGTCCTGCAATTACAACCCAGGTGATCCGAAGTATGGAGATGGAGCTGACAGAGGTGCTTGTCCAGGTGCTGAGGAACTGCTCTGCTGAGGACTTTTATGCCATAATGAGGCTGGTGCTGCAGGGATTGGAAGTGAAGAATGTTTGGCAGCAGAAGGCTAAGGTAAGGCCTGAGCTTACTGTATTGCCTTCCTTCTGCAGTCTGCTGTATCTTGAAAAAGGGTTATTGGCTGAATGATGTTTATTAAATATTTTTTCCTTCTTTCTGCTTTATGTTCAGTGATCAGGTCAGATTAATTTATATGGATAAGGGCTTGGTGACTGTGCTATGCTTTGTATATATGTTGAGAGATGGAAAGGTCATGGAAACATACTCAAAGAACCAGCCCAGCTTAAGGACTCAGCAGTCTCAATTCTATGCACTGTCAACAGAAGTCATACAGCTGTGGTGTTACAGGCCATGCTGAATGCTCTTTCCTGCTTGCTGCTCAAACCTCTTGCACAACAGATACCAGCAGTCAGTGTTTGTGGCTCTTTATAACAAGGTTGAAGGCACTTTTAGAAGTGCTGGCATTTTTAAGTAAAACCAAAACTGCACCTGTACTTTTGGTACTTGTTGCTCTAAAGACTACTCAGCAATAACCAGATATCACTCAGATATTTTTAAAATCTGCGCCCTTCTTTAGAGCAGTGTAAGCACCAGTGGTGATGTATTGAACACTTTTGGCAAAAAAAGTCAGCTGTATGCTCCACAGAAAGTCCAGTGACTTGAGAATGACACTTTGATTAAACTTGCGGGGCTGTCCAGCCCTGTCTTATTTGTCAGAAAGAGAGGCAGATGTGCTGCATCAGTTCTTGATGCATCTTTTTGAAAATGTATCTGGAATTCCTGAACTGCACAGTAATTCCTGCCACCTGAATGTGGCAGGAATAGCTTGCATAGCTTGTAATATGCTTCTTTTATCTGTATAAACAACTAGCTAGTAAAAAAAAACCCTGCTGCATTCTTAATTTATAGTGTACTGGTATCCTTTTATTGCCTCTGCTTCCCCCTGTTACCCCTGTGGCAGTTGTGTGAGAAGGCTTTCCTTTCTTAAAAGTCATGTAAGCCTTTCTGTACAGTAAGTTGATTGTGAAGCAAATGTGGCGTAAAGCACATTTGGGTCAGTGCTGCTCAGTGCATTGAATTCTGTTGAGCTGCTGCTTACTTCACAATATCCAAGGAGAGGTATTGGTGGGAGGCCTTTCATGTGTCAAGGCTCTGGTGTGCCACTGGACTTGAAAGAGCTCTTCTGTACTTGAAAGGAGCCAGTGTGCCTTGTACCCCTGACTGATGATCCCTCTGCTTTCTGCAGGAAGTACTGTCAGCTGTTACGCTGACCAAATTGTTGCTCAGCTGCCCATTAAGTGCCGACAAAAAGAAAGCTTTCTGGTTTGCCAGCCCACAGATAATTTCAGCTTTAGCCGTAAGTATCTCTTTATTGTAACTTCATTACCTACCCCTCCTATCTGTTAGAGTCTCTGGTGGTAACGTCTAACCTGCACAGAAGCACACAGGAAACAAAAACTGAACAAATCCATGCCAGATTCCTCTGAACATTTTTGTCTAGACTGTTTTTCTCCTCCTTCCTCAAGGAAATCTCCTGTGAGTGCAGTGTGCCAGTCATCCATTTCTTATACACAGTAACTTCATGGAACTACATCGTGTAATATGTAGCTTGGGAGAAACTTGTTGGACTGCAGAGCAGAGAGTCTGTCTCCTGTCCTTCCTCCTGTCCAGAGGAAAAGATTTCTGTCAGCCATGTGTTGCAGCAGAAGCCAGCAGCAGCAAAACAAGACAAAAAAAGTGCTTTTAGAAGAAATAATTTTATAAAATCACCAAATTGTGAAAAGGAAACTTAATTGAAACTAATCAAATCCAAGTTTCCTGCCCTTGATTTACAGCATATAAACCTAGTAAAGTTGGTTTTTCTTCTCTTGGGATGATATCTCTAGGCAAGATTTTATCAGAGATTGGTTCTGCAGTTCCTGGGAATCATAAGCTTGCAGTTGCTGCCCTTTATGATAGGTCTACATGCATGTAAAAGAGTGAACTGGATTATTGGATTCGTGTGAAGAGGTGCAAAGAGGTGCTGGTTTTCAGAGGGCTGGGGAATAGTTGCCATTCCAGTTATGCTCACAGCAGTGTTTGTTTGAAATGCGTCATATGCATCCCCACACAGGGCACAATTGCATGAGAACAGCTCGGGTGCAGGAGTCTCCCTGGCAGTCCAGCTAACACAGGTCTAGCTCTATTGACTCCAGCCAGAGCATTAGGGTTCTTTGGTGTTCCAGCACTAATGATAAGTGGCTAATGCATTGCTTGATGTCTGTTTCCTGTCTTGTAGCTGCAAACCAAAGAGGCCTGTCAGGAGCAGTCGCTGGTTTCCATCATGATTATACCTATTCTAGAGACTGTAGCGGCTCTGCTAAGGCAGGGAGAAGGGCTTCTTGTGAATCCACATCACGTTTCCTTGGCATTCAGCATTCTTCTAACAGTCCCTCTGGATCATTTGAAGACAGAAGACTATTATGGTGTCTTCCTGGGGATCCATGAAGTGCTCTTCTCTATTGTGCAGTGTCATCCAAAGGTACATCTGTGAGGGGGTGGGAAAAGGGGAAAAAGTTTGAAAGCAAACATACTAGTGATAGAATTTTTTTAATATGGTTTTGAAATATTTAGCCTTGATAGTTTGAAAGTGCATTGTACTGCTTGTCATTTAAAAGGCTGGGAATCTCAAGATCACATTCAGTCGCTCTCCTGCTTTGCTTGTGCCTACATTGTTATTTGGCAGTGGATTGCATATGAACATCTGATGCTAGGTTAGGAAAAAATGTTTCCTTTTTCTGTGATTGATTTTAGAAGCACAAATGGCTCAGGATGCCGAATAAAAGGACACTTTCTACCCTCTCCACGCCCTCTACTATGTAATCTTAGATGATTTTATTTCCTGTCTTTCAGGTGCTGTTGAAAGCAGCACCGTCTTTTCTGAGCAGTTTTCATCGTCTGGTTGTTTCTGTCATGCATGAAGGACGTCAGAAAGGAGACAGAGGTACCATATCTTTTCCACCTTTGCATTATATGTATATACTCTAGAAGAGGAAATGCTGAACAGGACAAAGTCCTCAAAATCTAGCTGTGGCATTGAAACTGTCAGCTCTATCTGTCCTTTATGAAAAATAGGGGATGAGCTTTGGGGTGTTGTGGGCTTAGGAAGATAACTGGGGCTCCCAGGGAGCTGCATGCAGATGGCACTGCTTTTGGTAAATAATGTATTCTCCACTGACTGGCTGGGAAGTAGACAGGAAGCAGTAAGGTTTGGTGTGCCAAATTTCTGCTCTTCTTATCAACCCCTGAGTCTGCAAGCATGTTGGGTGAGCTCCAGTGATTCATGGTAATATGTGTGAGTTGTGATCCCAAATGGATGCTACTAAGTGGAATTTCTTGAGATTGGAAGTATGCTTACTACAGAGCTGAGTTGTCACCATTCTATGCTAAGAACTCTATCTGAAGCATCGGTTGGGATTAGATTATATATCTGTATGGTCAAGGATTTGGAATAAGTGTAATTAAATACCCCAAGAGGAAGGGGAAAAAACAGACTTCTTACTGGAAGTTATTAAGGAATTTACATTGTCAGAGTAGACAAGTCAGAAATGTCCACAATGATTAAGATGGACAGGACGCAAATACCCTGTCATTAATAGTGGAGAGTTTTGAGACAAGTTGACTTCATGGCCTGAAATTTATTGTATCTCAGCTTTTTGCTGATGTCCTACAGCCTGTGCATGTTCAGATTTATCTCAGCTGATACATTACCCACAGCTGTGGGCAAATGTAAGTGTAGGGGGATATATTAGCTGAGGCTCAGTGATAGAGGAAAAGGTATGTTAAACTGGTGCCAGGTTTGGAGAATTTTCTTGCTTCTGCAATATTTTTACATAAGGCCATCTTCACAGGAAGCTTACAGGTACATGGCATCCTCAAGATGAAAATCATGCTGTTTATCTTTGCAGGATTGTTCTGTTTTTGTAACAGATAATGTGAAAGTAATACCTGGATTTCCCTTCTCTCTTGTTTGTACTAGCTCGCTTCATTCTCTCCCTACTGGGTTAATTCCCAACTGATCTCACCAGTCTCACTTTAGATATCTCCAGTGTTGTAGCTTTTTTTGCTATATTCCACATAATAGATCTTATCAGAAAGCTTTCTTACTAAGCTGTTTCTAAGAAATGTATTCTGATTTTCTCCAGGTAGAGAATACAATTTTCTTGTCTCCTTGTTCTCTCCTTCACAGTGCTAGTTGGGACTGAATTGTGGAAGGGACCATAAATGCTGTTTTGAGCACTTCAGCATCTACAACAAGTAATTTTTGTCTTGCAGTGCACTTGAAATTTGCATCAATATGCTCTTACAAATAGCCTTTCTAAGACATGTATTTTGTGCGTCGTGGGGGGGCCTCTAGCTGTGGCTTGATAAGAAAAAATGATAAAATACGCAAGCTGTCCTTAGCCTCATGTAGTTCAAGGATCTTAGAAGACTGAGAGATTCTTTGGGGTTTTTTTTCCCAATGTTTTTAAGCCTCAAATGCCAGACTGCATCTCACTTTGTGTTTTAGGCAATATGGAGGAGTTTGAAATTATACTGAAATGTGCACACTTGGTGGAACGAATGTATACTCATATTGCTGCAGAAATGGAGGACTTCACTGTGTTTTCTGCTTTCATTGTGGCTCAGTATGTGACTGAATTGCAGAAGGTATGTTCTCATCCATCTTGAAAGTGCCATAGCTTTGTGCTAGCTTTGGAGTTTCTTCTTCCGAAGGCAACTCTGTTAAATTTTGTAAAATTTGTGAAGTTACAGAAGTTGTTACGCCTCATGGAAGATGCAGGTTTGACGCAGGCTTATTATGCAAGAGTTATATTGTGCAGGAGTTCCTGGGAATCTTTCTTACCAAACTCAAGGAAAATTTTCTAAAGGTGTGGGCTGTGGGTTTTTTCTTTTAAGGTAAAACAATGCAGTGTCCCGGTACAAAGCTGCTTTGCTTTAGTGCATGTTGGGTGCTGCTTTTGTTCATAGAATCATAGGATGGTTTGATTTGAAGGGCTGAAAGATAATCTTTAAAGGTCATCTAGTCCAACTCTTCTACAGTGAGCAGGGACATCTTGAAATAGATCAGGTTGCTCAGAGCCACATCCAACTTGGCCTTGAGTGTTTCCAGGGATGAGGCATCCACCATCTCTTTGGACAGCCTGTTCCAAAGTTTTGCCACTATCGTTTTTAAAAATGTCTTTCATATACATCTGGTAATTAAATTTATCTCCCCGGTAGTCTCAGTTATCTAGGACTGACAGCAATTGAGGCCCCATCTGGCAAAGTAATGGTGGAAGATTTTCCTGGAAACTATCTTTTAATATGGTCTAAATGATTAAGTGAATGGAAGAAAATTCTACCAAGGCAAGAATGGTTAGCTTTTCACTAATTCTCCTTCTGTATCAAAGATATCATTCTGATCCTTACTGAAAGCAACTCTTTCTGCTCTTATGGATGCCAGAGCCAGATCAGTGTTTTCTCTCATCCAGAGGTAACTTCAGCTTGTCATTTTCTACAGCCCAGTAGATTTAGATTTCACCAGTGTTTGAATGCTGTTTGTGGTGCAAGCACATTGCTTGTGGTGCAAACTGGTTCTCGCCTGGGCATGGGCTTAAATACAGAAAGGAAATTTAGTCTTTGTTTGCAGGCCCTCTTACAAAAAAAAAAAAATCCTAACTGGTGCTATGTTTCTGAAGAGTGTGATGTAACTAACCATTAAGGTTATTACAGAGGTTAAACTTTTCTGCCTTCTCTGTCTCCTTTTTTCTGTCTTTTTGCTTTTTTTGCAGGGGAAGGGGCAAGGTGGGGGAGAAAAACAATAGGAGATGTCAGATTTTAGCCATGTTATTTAGTGTTCTTGGTTAGTTGGTAATTGTTTACATAGTGAATGTAGTAGTTCAGCAAAGGGAAAATTGCTGTTAAGACGACTTCTGTTCCGTTTAACCATCTGTGGATTCTGTAATCTGGTCAGCACTGAATGCAAGTCTGAAAGCCTGACTTGAATTATCAAACGACCTTTTTAAGTGGAAAGGACACTTGTCTCAGTATTAGCAGGAGTACACAGTCTCATGAGACTTCTAGGAGAGTTTTGTGCAAGATGTTCACTGGGAAATGGGAAGTGATGGATGATAGCTGAAACCACAGATCAGTAATGGATGCATGCAACCTTTGGGTGTGGAAGGGGGAATTGGTGCAGTGAGCCACCAGCCACTGGCAGAGGAGTGTTTTGTGTGACAGGATAGATAGATCACGAGTAGGTGATGATTTATTTCCTCATTAGACTGGTGAGAATTGATAGATATCAGAGGAAAGGGGGGCCTCAGATGCCTGTCTTAAATGGGGCATGTGCACATTTTTCATGTTGCTCTGCAGAGGGAGAGAAAAACTCTTTCAACCATTCATCTCTTCTGAGTCAGGATCAGTGGCTTTCTCCCTGTGATATGAAGACCCTGAGGGTCCATCAAAGATAACTGAGAAAAACATGTTAGTAGATTTGAGTCTCTATATAGGCATCTGCACACTTACTGGAACCCTTTAAAGGGTCTGTGAACTAGAACTGATGAAAGCTACTGCCCTAAGCAGTCACTTACCCCTAAAGTGGTTGTGTAACAGCTCCCTCAGCTTCCTCTTTATACAACAAATTATTTTGTATTAATCTAGAAAGATTCCTTACTGGAGTGGGTGGCATCTCTTTCATACTGTTGACAGTGCTTTCTGCTTGTTGCCTATGAGCTGTTGCTTAATTCAGCAATAGTGAAATAACCTCTTCACACATTTAATGTCTCACATCAAGAGCTCTATAATGCTTGACAAATTGGTTGTGCTAACTGTATAGACCATAAAACACTTACAAGTAGAATTAAGCTGCCAACCAGTAGTGGCAGCTGTTTAAATCTTTGTTGCTGCTTCCCATGGTGTTATTGGCATTTAAGGGAAACTGCAAAGCAAGAATGGCCCAAATGATGGGGGTCCAGATGAATTTGTGCTGTGAGGGATGCAGTTCCATTAACTGCAGCTCTGAGATAGCTGCTTATCCCAAGTGGGCCATCTGGTCCATATTGTCAATAGCTGTGAGTTTTCCTGTCCTTGTTCTCTGCAGTCATTTCTCTGCCACAGGAAGGGAGAACCCAGCCCAGTGCATTCACTGGGAGCTGTGAGGCTCAGCTGTTCTCCAACTGTATTGCACAGTGTAGGGGGAAATAACATCTGTTGTAAAGAAACCAGTTGATCAACTGACAGAGAAGGGAAAAATTACAACCTCTTGGACATGCAAACTCTTCAGGGTCGCAAATCTAAAGGAAGTCTTATGTGCCTTAATGCCTGCTATATGTTTTTCCCTGCTGTGTTAGTGGATCTAACAAAACATATTAGCTGTTCCACATTTAGGGCAGAAAGAGAGCGGGAGACTGTCACAGTGATGAGGAGTGCACTTCATTAGCAGAAAGTTTATTAGTTGCCTAAGGAAGAAAGAAGCCTGAATTATAATGACAGCTTTTTATGTAATTTTCATTAGGCCTGGAGTGCAGAAGCTCACATCTGGAGGCATAAAGCTAATTTTGGGATTCAGCAAAGATAAGACATGGTTCTGCAGCAAAAATAACACGATGATGCCAGAGGCCAGCACTGTCTTGGGCAGTGAAGTATTTAGTAAGTGATTTGTGAGCACAGGACAAGTTTCAATTAGCCTAGAGCAGCAGAGGGCTCCAGAGTCAGCACTGATGCTCCTGGTTGTTAGCAGCGGTTTTGCTGGTTGTGGGGTTGAGCAGAGGGAAGCAGGGTGCAGAGTCCCGAGTCATTTCTTATGTTCCTCCAACTTTCTGCATGACTTCAGGCAAGGTACCTGATTCCTGGTGTTAAAACAAATTAAGGAAATATCTCCTCAGATTTTTGAAGGCTTCTTTTATTAAGGCTTGCACACTGAAGTACTCAGAAAAACATTGTTAGATAAATATGAAATTGTTAAGTGATAAGTTAAAATTTGTTTGACTACCCCATGTAAATGAGAGAGCAGCCTAAAGGAGGAGTACTCATTTAAAACTGACTTAATAGCATAGAGCCTATAGGAAACATACAGAATCTACTGAAATGTGTAATCCAAGGCAAATATTTTAGGGTTTTTTTAATTAGAGTTTTTGTGCTGAGGAGTGTCCATGTGATTCCAGGATGATTAGTGTCTTTGCTACCGCAGCAATGTGTATAGTACTCCTGTGGATTTTACTGCAAGGGCTGTGCTTGTTTTGCAAAACATGTTTGCAAAATTCAGGAAAATACTGCACAAGTCAGAAATCTTGAATTTTATCTAATGGGCTGTTCCAGATGGTCTGATGCAAAGGATAACGCTGTCAGCATTTAATGTGTACTGACTGTGGAAATGATGTTTTCTTGCCTTTCTGTCTTCAAGCTTAAGGTAATTTTGTTCTTCTTGTAGGTGACTTTGCATCCAGCTGTGAAGACACATCTCACAGAAGGAGTATATCACATCCTTGACCTTTGCATTGAACGGGACATCAAGTTCTTAAATGCATCACTCCCAGCAGGTGTGAGGGAAGTCTTTAAAGATCTGTATAATGATTACAACCACTACCACAAAGCAAAAAAGCAGGGGGAGGAAAAATACACTGTGTGATGAATCCTGCCTGGCACTGCATGGTCAGTTATAAATTGATGTTGCAGCACTCAGAAGATGCTCAGTTGCTGTTTGGTTTGGGATGACGAGTAAGATCGAACCCGAGGAGGATCCTAAACATGGATTGCATTTATCCCTTTACAGCCAGCCTTCATGATGGGAAAAGGGGAACTGGGGAGGGAGGATGTGCTGTGCTGTTGGTTCTGGTCCTGCCTTGTGCCACAAATTGCAGAACTGCTGTGCCTCTGCTCGCCCCTGGTGAACTCTCTGGGAGCCTTGGGGAGTTCACTGCATTTTGGCAGCAGATGTCAGGCTTCAGGCTTTGGCACATCATGGTGCTTCCCTGTGGAAGCAGTAGTGTGAAAAGTGTAAAAGCCAGTGAGGGATATAACCCCTGCTTCTGCTTACATGGTAAGCACAATTAAAGCAGTTAAAGTGCTTATTTTTGTACCCTGTTATTTTACATTTTGTAACTGAAGAAATTTGTCAATGTTACACATCCATACAGTAGGTTACTGTGCAAACCTGCTGAAGTAACAGTAAAAAATTTGAAAGATTGTATCTCTTTGCTTGATTGGTTTTCCTGTCCAGTCCGGCCCTGGGCAACCTGATCTGACCTATTGAATTTCCTTCCCAACTGTATTATCCTCTGATCTGGTGGAAATCAAAAAGACTGACTACCTGGAGCTCTGGTCGATTTACTGTCATTAAGCAATTACAGTTAGTCATCTGAGCTGTGGTCACCCTCAGTGTACAATTTTAGCTTGTGACAAATGTTAATGACCACTGTTACTATCTGACACCCATCTTGGTCTAAGCTGAACCTTGTTGCTTTGCATTCACTCTAGGTTAAGAGGAAGCCCTTGACTTCTTGCAGCTCAGCTTCTGACAGGAAGCTTTATCAAGTTTTATTGAATAGTAGCACCCTTTCATTAGCTAGACAACAGAAGTTTATTTTTTTGAAAATGATACTAAAGATCTAAATTTTTACCTAAGTGGTAAAATAGTCTTTACCTGTACATGTAGGTAGTAGAAAGAATTCAGTACTCTCATATTATCATCTGCTTTAGTCTGTAGACAGTGGGTGGCAGAGGGAGACTGGAATGTGACTTTCCACTTTTCTGGGTCCATCTGCTTCATAGCAAGGTCCAAAGGATGAGGTTTGTCTGGGGCAAAAGACTCCATGTGGCTCAGATGAGGGAGGTGAGCAGGGCTCGCTAAACTTCATCCTTTGGACTGGAAATGACCCTCCTCTCATCCTGAAAAAGCATCCTGGAGAGCTTTGATACTGTGCAAGCACTGTTCAGAAGTAATAGCGCTATGTTATTAACACTGTTCTAGTCACAAATGCAAACCACAGTGGCATATAGGCTGCCATGAAGCAAATTAACTCAATCCAATCTGGATTCTCTGCAGCACTGGGCCATTTCTGTATTTTATTTAGTGTCGACCAGCAATGGGAAGGGGAGTCACTTCTGCCCCACCAGGAAGTGGGACAGTGACATAGGTCCCAGAAGGGAAACATGGAGGAGCTGGGAACATCCAAAGGGGCACCAAGGAAGCTTCCGGGATGGAGACAGTTAATACACTGGCAAACGAAGGAAGGTTTTAAGCACTGGGAGAGGATGTGGAAAGAACAGCAGAAAAAAAGAGAGCTGGGTTTGGAGCGGGGGAGGAAGGAAGCGAGGGAGGAAGGAAGTGAGGTAGCATCTCTGGCGTGTAAGTGTCAAGGCTCCCCTGATGCAGCCATATGGTGCAAGCCACACACAGAGCTCAAAAGCTTCTGAGTGCAGACCACAGTAAATAATGCTAGCCAAAAGAGGTAAACTAGTTGAGATCAGTTTTATTTCATTAATACGAACTTTTTAAATGTTACCGATTTTAACCTCTTGGCTTGGAAATGAAAACGTGTCTTAGATGTCCAGGGGCGATGGAATTAACAAACCCCCACTATCAAGAAGGCACAGTGTTTGAATGAATGAAAATCTGAAATCCTGCCACAATTAAACCTTTATTTCGAACACCCTGTGCAACTGCCACTTACCCACAGCCCCCCTCCTCCATGCAAAGCAGTGGAGTTCTGAAGCACAAAGCAGCATTTCTGTGTAGAAGTGACAAAGGGGTTAAAAGGAAGGCTGTCTTTCACTTGCTAATCCCAGGTCTTTGTCCAAGAACTGCTCCGGGTTTTTTTTTAGCTAGAATAAATTAAATCACTGGCAGAGGACCACCTGCTGAGAAAGCAGGCTTTGTACTCCAAGTGCATTCCCACGTGGGTGCAGTTTTCCTCTGTTGTCACACGATGGGGCCATCCTGCAAGGGTACAAAGCGCTGTGAAATCAGTTTTGGAGCCTTTCCTCCTAGGCTGGGTTGCTTTAGGAGCTCTGAACATCAGGAAGGTAAAGGGGTTTGGAAGAAACACCATCTCAGGGGTAAAGTCCAGGAATCAAGACCTTTGTTTCACTGGAGCGTTGCTTTGTGCAAGTCTCCAGGCCTTACAGGCTTCTGCAACAGATATTCTTGGCTGGATTTGCAATTGTTGATGCAGCACGGATATCTTCTGAGGGCTTTTCTTGCTGCAACACAGACAGAAATTCCTCTCGTAGGCAGAACTTGGTGGCTGGGTTCTCAGGGCCCTGCTGGCTGTACCACTGCCTCAGCCTGTGACTCTGCGTGCAGTGTTTTTTACTGGTGCATGGGCAGTGCCCAGGTCTGCTGTGCCAAAAACTGGCTCAAATAGCAAGAAACAGGAAAGGCAAAAAGAACAGTCAAGACCAACAAAAATCATGCTGGGTTTATTTGTCCCTTATTTTTGTGTAGCTGTTGTGAAAATCAGCTGATTTTTCTACTTACCTGGCAGTGAGGCTTCATACTTGATTTACCTTGCAATTGTGGATAGAAATGTCAAAAAAGATGATGGTTTAAGATGTAAGAAAATATGTTTCTTATTCAAAAAGTATTTTTCCTGATCATACTTTCTGGAAAGAGACTATGTACTGAGTACTTTCCTTTAAGCTTGAAATGAATCAGTAGCTTCCTATTTGTTTACTTGATGCAGTTCTGGAGCTTCTGGATAACAGAAGACTCCTTCCAAGGCTATCTTTATGGGTTAAAACATAACAATATGAATAAATGAGTAATTTGAGAGATTTCTGTACCATTATTACCAAACCATTAAATGTCTCCAATGTCACAGTTTGTTGATGATACTGAACTGAGTGGGGAAGTGAACACCTGAGACAGGAGAGCCAAGCTGCAAGAAGACCTGGATAGATGATGAAAGCTGGGCTAACAAAAACCTTGTGAAGTTCAACAATGACAAACATAGGGTCTTGCACCAGGGAAAACAAGCAAGAGTCCAGGAGAGGCTGGGATCTGCCCATTTGGGGAGCAGCTCTATGGAAAGGGACCTGGGGGTCCCAATGAACAAGCACAGTATGAATGAATTTGGGCTTCTGTGGCAAGGGATCCAGTGAGATACTCAATCCCATCCACAAGGGCATCACCAGCAGAGAGAAAGAAGTCATTATCCCACTCTATTCAGTGCTTGTCAGGCCACACCAGGAGTAATGTGATCTGTTTTATTCCCTGCTATGCAAAAGGGATGTGGACAGGCTGGAGAAGGTCCAGGGAAGGGCTACAGTGATGATCAAAGGATAGGGAAGCTTTCCATGGAAGGAAAGAAAGCCAACTGGGTTTGTTTAGCCTTGAGAAAAGAAGGTTTAGAGGGAGACCTTATCACTGTGTTCCTGTATTTAAAGGGTGTCTATAAAGAAGATGAAGACTCCCTTTTTACAAGGAATCACATGGAAAACACAAAGGCTAGTGGTAAAACTGGGGACATTCCAATTGGACACAAGAGGGAAATTTTTCAGAGAGAGAACAATTGACCATTGGAGTAATCTCCTCAGGGAAGTTGTGGATTCCTCAACATAGAACATTTTTTTTTCAGCTAAATGACTGCTTGATTTTTTTTTTTTCAGTGAGAGAAATGTAAAAGTGCCATTGTAGGCAGTACTGACATTTGCTGCTGAATGATCAGTGATGTATTCTGCAAGCAGTCAAAATTTCCAAAAAGGAAGAGCCTCCCATTATTGTACCTACCCAGTAATATTTATGTCACAGACAAGTGGAAGTTAAACCTGACTTGCTATAGAGCAGTAGTAATTTGTATTCACACACCTTTAAAAATATTAAAGTTTTTTTTTTTTTTTAATTGACTCCTAAAGTCTGGAAAACGTGTGAAAGGAAGTGTGTCCCTGTGACCTTAACAGAAGTTTTAGTCTAGGAGAGCCCTCTATCTAACCCGTTGGCAATTCTTCAAGAGAATCTGGGAAGAGTAAATAAATGCCCTCCAAGTGACTAAGCTGTATTGCCATCCCTTTACTTCCAAAGAAGGATACTGACATTTTTGTACCTATTTCTGAAGATGGTAGCAAACAAAAGTGACCAAATCAGTTTTCTCTTTTGTAGAAATCTTCCAGTGAAAGCACAGAGTGGCAAGAGGTACAAGCCTGCTGTGGCTTTCAAGTGGTGACTGCTTGGTCCTTTCTAGGTGTAGACTTGTTTATTTCCGGAGAGCTTCTGACATGTGCTTCTGAGGCTTCTCTTTTTTTTTTTTTTCTTGAGTTTCTGCCCCAAAGCAGTTGTCACTATTTTAATTACATTTTGTAGAAGTTGGATTCAGAATTGCATCTTGAAAGAAGCTGCACAGATGATCTGCTGTGAATTAGATGCCTTCTTGTAGAAGCTGCTGCAGGGCCTGGGCTCTCTTTCCAGCTGGGAAGTCACTGTAATGCCTTTTCAATTCTTCCCCACATAATCAGAGGACAGGGTGTTTTTGCTGATAGCTGGCAGAGAGGATATGAAAAGCAAACAAAGAATGAAGAGAGAGGAAAACGGGACAGGTCCCCTATTGATTCATCTATTCAAGTCTTCTGTTAGGTTCAGGTGTCCCTGCTTCTATTTTACAGCCTCTGCTTGAGAGATTGGTTCTCCAGGCTTTCACAGAGCTGTGCTGGGGCTACTCAGGAATGTGCAAAAAGCTAACACATTGTTATCCTGAGGATGTCGAGCATGGGCTGCTGCTGCTGCAGGAAAGGAGAGGAGAAAAAGAGCAGGAATGGAGGTCTAGGATACATCCAGTCTATTGTCAAGACTCTCCCGAGATGACTTTATTAATGATTTAATTTTGGGTAGGAATCAGCAGCTTACAAGACAGAAAGAAGTTTCTGGTAGCTGAAAGCAGAGCAGCTTTGAAAACCAGGCTGTTCCTGATTTTCAGTAGATCTTAAACATCCATTGCTTTATTTGGTCTGCTCCAAGCACTTAGAAACCTTTCTGGGCAGCAGGCCACCATGTGTGCAGTAGTGTGAACTGTGAGAGGGCACTCGCTGTCCCAACACACTGCCAGGTGTGAGAGACAGTGGGTGGGAGAAGAAACAACATTGTAGGAAGAAGTGATTGATTTGTGTTTAGTTTTTTATGCTAGTTTTAGAGCAGCACGTGGGAGTTCCCTCCAATAACCCCAGGGAAGAGTATTCTTGAGTTTGGGGTTTGTTAATATCTCAGGAAAAGAAAGGAAGAGTAAAGGACCATGTTACCAAAGAAAATAAAAATCAAATTTTCACGTGTGGGCGCAAGCAGACAAATCCATAAAAGACAATTTAATCAGTACTGCCATTGGTAAATAATGTGGACTGTGCAAAGAAAGCCTCAGCTTTATCAGAGAGTGTATTAACTCATGGAAGGAAGGCTGATTTATCACTCTTCATCCAGTAATTGTCAGCCCATAATCCCCTGAAGAGAAAGTGACCATCCATGCTTATCACTTGAGGAGAGACACTACTAGAACAAACAGATGCTGATTTTAGCCTGAAAGAACACTGAAAAAAACACTGCCACTTGAGCACAGCTGGTCTGCCCAAATGCTAGTGGCTGCTGCTTGTTCCTGCTCCTGAGGCTCAGGAGTGCATCTGATTTTGAGCACCCATGGCTGAGAGTAGAGCTCAGGGCTTTGTGGTGGCTTCGGTCTTGTGCCTGCTGCAGGTCACCTGTGTGCTTTGCTTGCTGAGGCCTTGCCTTCTTTGGCCTTTGACACAGACAGGAGTCTTCCCCATAAGAGATTTGTGAAGTTTGCAGAATTTTTAGTGCTCTGTGGGTATCTAAAGGAACTGAGATTTAATTTTTAAATTTTTTTTTAAACTGCTACGAACATGAGTGGTACAGCATTATTTAGCTGATCTGCAGTATCCCCAGTGATGACCAGAAAATATGTTGATTGACTGCATAATTTCTGCCCCTTTTGTCTTCTCACAAGGTGTGACTCTTACTGTTTTACTGTGCATTTTACTCTCTTTCCTAGGCTTTGTTGAGATTGTTCAGTATTTTAAGGAGACAGCTATGCAAATGTCAGCTGCTAGTACCTGATTCCTTCAGACTGAAATTTAAAATATGCTCATGAAAGTTTTCATAATCTAAACCCATAATACTGAGAGGCTAGATTATTATGCCTCCTGGTACCACATGCAAAAGAAGTGTGACTAAGAAACCTCTTATTAGCAGCTTGAATTTTGTTTGTGCAGTGACATCTTAGGGACTTTCTAAGCAACTTATTTTCCCTTGCTGTAAAGAAAGATTTCTTGCTGCAGCAAGAGGCAAATCTGTTCTTCAGATTTCATCCTGTGTTGTGTTGTCTGGATGAGGAGAAACCTGTGGAGTAGAAATAGTTTTGTTTCTGAGCCATGGAAACTTCACCTGCTGGAAACCTCCTTTGACCCACATGCTCTTTCCCTGCAATAGCAGCACTCCTCTGATCCTGTTTTTGGAGGAGATTATGTAGCTGTGCTGTCTTTATGCAGGCAGTATCTGGAAGATGGGCTCACCTCTGCATCCAGGTCTGGGATGTTGAGGAAGAGTTGTGGTACACACATCTGTTCCTCTGCCACACTGTAGCAGTGGTAATGTTTAGAATTAGCTTCTGCACATGATTCCTGGGAATTTCAGAGGGCAAAAACTTGCCCTCAGAGCTTCCAGCACTTTTCATCTTCAAAGTGCATTATAATCATTAATACATTAATTAGGCTTTCTTCCTTTCCATCCTGCTAACTAGGTTTATTAAGCTGAATGTATTTATCTTTGGGCAGCTTCTACAAGCAATTGAATGAATAATTTTCCTAATAACTTTAGGAGCAAAGACATGAAAAGGAACAGGGATGATGAGAACAGGAGACCAAGGCAAATAAAGCTATGCTGTGAAAGGAGAGGAACAATTTGATTCTAGGTATAATTCCACCTACCCCTGCAATTCCCAGCTGACAGCTGTGCTAGCTTTCTTAACCTACATTGAATTGCACATCTATGTAACATTTATGTTAGCACACGCAAAAGCAAAAAAAATGAGGTCATGGATGACTGGGATCTGCAGAAAAGGACAACATGAAAATAGCTTGCAAATGCAAGGCAAAGAAAGCAATTGTGACTTTTACATATGCTTGTATCTTTATGAGAACTGGTATAATCTAGTCGTGTTTCACAGCAGGTGAGCTGCAGGGGTGGAGAAAGGTCATGAAAGACTGTGTTAGGGAGTTTAAGGAGTTGAAAACTGTCATCTAAAGCAAATGAAATCCTGTGTTCCTTCTCCATCTTTATCCTTCGAGCATTGTTTCTCAGCCCTTAAAGCACACACAAATACATGGTGCATGTTCTGCTTATACTCTCACAATAAATGTTGGTGGAAGGACATACAAGGTTTTCTCTGAAAAAGTGCATGCTCCTGAAAAAGTTCAGAGACTTGGTGACTTAGTGGCTGGGATGCTGCACAGTGAATTTAGTGACTCTTGCTGTGTTCTGCCGTTTGCCAAGTGATTTCACCTCTGTCTTCTTCCTGTCTTGTTTATTTAGACTCACAAGCTTAAGACCAGGAGGGACTACTAGATCATCTTGCCAGACCTCTTGTGTATCACATCACAGTCGATTGAGCTTGATATAGTTACTGCTGTAGTGAACCCACTAACCTGTGGGTGGTTGCAACATATCTTTCAGGAAGCCAAATTTTTGACATTAAACTCTTCAGGTCAGGAGTTGTGTTCTATCCATGCTTTAATTAGAGATTCTCAGCAGTGCTATTAAACCAGTATCAACACCAATAAAAATAACACCAAGGGTAATACCAATAATGTTAATGATAATAAAATCTATTAATATTTTATTGGTTAAGCTTGTTAGGTTGATTGTGTTGTTTGGAATTTTATTTTTAAGTGTGAATCCAACCACTGTACATGAACAGTAGCTTCCAGAAAAGACACTCAGAAGTGGCTTTTCGATTCTTGTATGCACATACTTCTGCAGAGCAGCAGACCATGTATTGGAAAGGCTCTTTAATGCAGCGGAGGAGGTTGTAAAAATACCCCCAAAACCAGCATAGCCAGGAGCTGCTCTCCAGCAATGCAGATTGTGAGTAAGTTGACCTCCATAACAGCAGTAAGGGAGTAAAATATTACTGCTGATGGCAGGCAGGATAAATGCCCTGAGTCTCAAATGTAGATTTTAATAAACATGGAGAATCCACTCCGTCTCTTAATGCCCAATTTAAGGATCATCAAGTAGTCTGCTGGTGCTATTTTGATGGAAAGTGGCTGGCCAAGTGTAGCAAGTTGGGGTTTTTGTATGAATTATTTCAGCTAATTTCAGTGGATTTGATACTCCCACAGCTTTGCTCAAACTCTGTCAGACCATGGAGATGTTTGTCAGCATCCTCTTTTACTGGAAGAGCTAACCTAGTCTGAAATCTTGAAGGAATAAAACCTTGACTTAAAATAGAAGTGTTTGTGACAGGGCAGGGTGATGGGAATGGAAAGATCCTTCCCAACCACCTGCCTGGCTGTCAGAGGAGCTCATCTCTTCCCCTTGCTGCCTTTGGCTGTCTAGAATTTGCCATGGATTGCAGGCAGGCTCTGAAGGGACTGGGTGAGATGAACATGTGCACTGAGAAGTGACCAGAGCTTATTTGTTGTGACAGGAATGGTCCCCCTCCACCGCCGGCAATCGCTTCCTCCAGCCCTGGGATGGAGAAGCTTCAGCTGGTTTAACCGAAGCAGTGCAGGGCTGTATCAATCTCTCTGCAACCTCTTGGAGGTTACTTTCCCCATGGCAGCATCAGTGGAGCAAAGCTGTGGTCTTGCCTCAGACCCTGCAGTTCCAAGCCTAATCTATTACCCCAAACCTCTGGAGAGGATGGTTAAAAATAAACTGCTGAGTTACAGGGAAGCTAACACACTTCTTCTCTCTCTGTCCCTGCTGTGGGACAGTGGGACAGTCATTTTTGGCACCCAGGCAGGACAAACCAAGCTGGTGAAACTCAAGGTAGTACCTGAAGGAGATGCAGCTAGGTCAATGCAACCAACAGGAGTTGCCTCTGAAACCCCAGGGCACTGCTGGTGCTGCATGCTCCGAGTGGAGCTCAGCCCTGTCACACCTCCCACTCTGCCCAGCAGTATGTGTGTGCTGCAGACGGAGGCACTCACAGTGCCAGCAGGCAGACTAGCTCTTGGCTGTTTTCCCACAGATGCCAAAGCTCAAAAGTGAAGCTTCAGTCTTGGCCAATAATTGCCTTGGAGGTTCTAGGAGTGCTGTCTTCCCTTTAGCTCTCATTACCCTGGCACCTCAGGGGCTGCCCTCACAAACACTTTGTTTAAAGCTGGCCAAAGGATAGCCAGATGCACTGCAGTTATTTACGCCTTTGGTGGCAAAACAGACATGCTTTGGCTTTTAAGTCTTGCCATGAACGTCACACAAGAATGGATTCTCTTTCTTAGAGCAATATGGGAGTTGTTCTGCAGCAAAAGAGAAGTAAGGGAGCGAAACTGGACCAGAGCAAAATAAGGTTTATGGTTGCAGGGCTTGTAGTTGCAGTTTCCCCTCTGTAGCTAGAACTGAGCTTTAAGTCTGGTTCAGTGAATGAGATAAGCCACTAAGGCTTCATTACTTCAAGGTTCAGTGATAACACCCCCTTTGTTTAGGAACTAGACAGCTTGGGAGTCCATCCTGTTGGGACAATTTTAAAAGGAAACATTCAGAAGTTTATGTAGGTCTGCTTCAGGATTTTGTTTCAAAGCTACTAGGAAATGTAAAAGTCAAAAGCTCATTGGAAGAAATCACCAGTACAACTCAGTTCAAAGCAAGGTCTGCCCTGCTGTTACTATTCATAGTACCTCAAGAATGTGTTTATTTTGTTTTTTCAAAGACAGCTGGGATGGAAATTTCAGTATGGAATGGGAAATGTTAAAGCTAAAAAGCTAAAACATAAAAGCCCTGCCATGGTAGCCTTGTCATCCCTTTCTTTTGGAGCCAATGTAGGCTGCAGGTGAGCAAGGCCACAGCGAGACTAATTTCTTGCAGCTGACAGATGATAGTTGGAGCAGTGGACTTCCAGAGTTTGAAAAGCAGCTCTTTGAAGACTCTGTGACATATGTTGCAGTATGGGTGGTTGGATTCTCCTTGCCTTGGATTCCCACAGGATGTGGCGCTTTTTCCTCTCAAGGTGTTTGGCACTTGAGGGGAGCCCTACCCAACTGTGGCCACATTAGCTGGAACATGGTGTGCACTCCTTGTGCTGTGGCCCTTATTAAAGGTAATGTCGTCCACTGTTCCTCTGACTGAGCAAAGGCTGAGGCGTCTCTGTGCTCAGCTCTTGTGGACAGCCATGCTCTTCCTCTTGCCCAGGTGCTAATCTTCAGCCCTGGGCAAGGTCATCACTGTCAGGCAGCTTGTCCTCCTTCCTAAGTGCCATGTCCCAGCATCTGCAGTATTTCACCCCGTAGTGCACTTCCTCTGTTTGCACAGTGATTACAGAAATAATTTTTGCCTGCACTACAGCATTCCTTAGGTTCCAGAAATGCAGGCTGTTGTTGTGATTGTTAAATAAAAGTGAAGCTGCAGCTCAGTACTGAGGCTGAAATATTCCCCCAGCCAGATGTGGTAACTATGTCCGTAACTCTCAGACTTCTGAGAGCTTAAATTGGTCTGAGAAATAAATGTGGTGTGGAAGACAACCTGAGGTGAAGCCAGCCTCTACAGAAAACTTCTGAGCAGCTTTACCTGCTCTTAATGTTTCAAGCTTTTTAAACTCTTGTTTCGGATGTGCACCTTCCAAAATCCCATCTCTTGCCCTGATTTTGCTAACAACAGCTTCTGGGGGTCTTCTGGAACACTACAAAAATTACAAGCCCTGCCATTTGCCAGTCTGATGATAGGCCATCTGCATTAAGCCATGCTACTGTGTCCATCCTTTAGCTCCTCTTATCTTGGGCTGGGTATTTTCACAGCTAAGAGATGATCAGATGTGCTCATCTGCATTTTGTGAGCCAAGGAAAGATTCTCAACATCTGCGAGAACTCTGCCCTGCCCTTATGGGGAGGGTGGGGAACCCCAACATTTTGTAACCATATGGTTTTGGCTGATTTCTGGCTTTAATCATTTCCTCTTGGCAGAGGCCTATTTAGCTCTCTGTGCTCTCTACCAGGAACTGACTCATGGAAATGGAGTTTTCCCTCAATGCATTGTGAAAGTGAATATGTGTATTTGAAGAAGCTAGTGAGCTAATGTGCAGGTGATGAAGATTTCTAAATGTGGGGGAAAACCCCATACTTGGTTATTTAAAATTAAGCTTCTTGTTTCATGCATCAGCCATTTGGAGATTCATCTATTCTAAACTAGACATTTGTCTCCCTTATTGCTATCACTGTAAAGCTGATGACCTGAATGTTGTTGCTTTACAGAGGTGATAGCAGGGAGTGGATAGAATTGATCAGATACCATGGCCTGATATAAAATCCAAACCTCAGTCTTGCTGTCAGCTCTGTGCAGATCTTGTGCCCTCTGTTAAAACATCAAGGCCTTAGGCATCATCATCATCATCATCTAGGCTTAAATTTGGGATTTGTGGATCTAAAAGCCCAACCTGCTATGAGCTGGAGGCTCAGGCAGGTGAGTGCACTGTGACCAAAACTGAGGTGAAGCATGTTTGCGTAAGGCACAAAGGAAAAGATTTAAGTAAATACATTTTAATCTCACTTTTGCAATAGGCTAAGTGTGTGTGCAGTCTACCGCTGCTGCTTGGCTGATAAGCAGTGTCTTCCTGAGCTGTAGCAACTAATCAAGTATCTGAACTGTGAGTGGAGGGCACTTGGTTGTTACTGTGAGACTGAACTCTCTCAGTGGTAATTGACATCCAGTCACAAGGAGACAGAGCTCCAGTAGGCAGAGGTTCAGAATGCTTGCCAGATGTCCAGTTGTTTATAATGGGAATCCAGGCATTTGTGTATCAAGGGGTCTCACAGAGATGTCTCTGTTATATCAGAAGTGTCTTGGCAGACCAAGCTCTTTAAATTAGGTGGCATGTCACCTGTTCTGTCAAAAGCTGGGAATTTTTGCATGCTGTTTGTTTTCTGTCACAGGATTAACCACTCCAAAATCAGGGCTTTCTTAGTATCCTCAGGGAGTTATTTCCTACCTTTAAAGATTATTGTCATGGGAAATTTTGTTTGATCTCAAGCCTGAGTTCATTGGTTCAATTTTACCCTCTTATTTCTGGAGAAAAGGAACAATGGCAAGAGGAGTAGTGTTTCTTGCATCAAGGTTTGGAGGCATGGTATCACCATTGCCCCCGCAATGGAAGAGTTGTGGATGGACGGTCTTCAAAGCAGTGACACCTTTCCCTTACAAGCAGGAAATCTGCTACCTTTTAGATGTGTCATTTGTTGACCTCCTGACTGATCTTTGATGTTTTTATTTTGAGACACATCCCAGTGTACCAGATACATGCTCAGCTACAGCCCTAGAAGATTATCTGTATGCTGTTGCACATGAACAGCCCGTGCCCAAGGCTAAATCCCATATTAGCTGACGAGCAGGTGATGTGCAGGGAAAAGATGGGGAGTACAGAGGATGCTTGTTTGGCTCCTACAGCTGAAGAAATGATGATCTGTGCTTGGGAACAAAGACAATTTGCATTTAGTTTCTCTGGGCTGCAGTGCTGGCAACAATGGTAGATGTTCATGTTGTAGCATTAAACCCCTGCATGGCCGGGGCTGAATGACTGCCTTTGTTCAGGGCTGGGGCAGCAGGAGCCTGGCAGTCTGGACTGAAGCTCTGTGTCACAGAGCGTGGCCACAGAGCATGGTGGGGAGAGAGGGAATCTGGGTGCTGGTTAAGCCAAACCCATCTCTCCTCTTGTCCAGGGGAGGTGTTCAGCAGGCTTGGGATGCCCTAAAGGGAAAACAACCCCTGCCATCCTCCACTGCATTGGCTGTCCTGTGGGGTTGAGGTCAGTGCCTGTCTGTGCTGGTGTTCACTGCTGCTCTGCACTGAGAAGGGGAGAAGGGGTTGGCTACAGCTCTCCCTAAAGAACTATGGCCAGGGATGATTCAGGAGTAAGCCAGGGCATGTGCAAGGTGCATCCTGCTCCTGCAGTTACTTGGGCTCTACTCAGGAGATTGAAGGGTCCTAAATCTGACCTTCTCTTCCCTAGATGAAGCCTTCAGAAGGTGGTAAAGGATGGTATGGGTGGAGATGAAATATCAAGTGTGGTACAGACACTTGTTCCTCTAGCAGACACCTGATTTCAGCCAGGTGTTAAGTGGTGGATGCCACCCCAAATTTTGCTGGGCCAGGCTTGGCTCTGCTTTAGCAGGTGGTCAATCTGTCATGCAGCTTGGAAAGCCCCTCTTCAAGGACTCCAGGCACCCCTGGATTGTGAAAAGCACATGCCTTCAGACTGATGGCCAGCAGCCACAGAACATGTTGCCGTATCCATCAGCAGTGCTGTCTTCCCCACAGCCCCAGAAGTCTTTACTCACTGCAGTAGCTGACTGTCTGATACGAGTACCCAAGTGGTGGGAGTTTGTCTGAGACCACCGTTAGCAGCAGGTGAGAGTCTTCTGTTTTTGTACCAGGAGTGATTTGAAGTCTACTGTTTTTGCAGTAGGTGGGAGGAAAGTGTGGGATGCGGGATCCTGTTCTCTAGCTCCACAGGGAATTGGTGTTTGGCCTGGGGATTGACCATGCAAAACTCTGACTTAGAAACCTGAGCTTCTCCTGCCTCACCTACCCCATTGTACAGCGCTCACCATGCCAGATGAATAAGAAATAGTGTTAATTGCTCTGTGTGCTCCTAAGCTTCTTTCCATGGCTTTCAGGAAGCTGATTAAAAGAGTGAAAGTAAAGTGGGGATTAATGGAATCCTGGTGGAGGCTTGGGGGAAAAAAAAAGGAAATTCCTTGGAGGGGAAAAAGAGGGATTTGAACAGCTGACAGCATGCCTCTGCAAACAAACCGGGAGAGTTAGGCAGCAGATGGACTAACAGTCTCTGGGCTTGTGCCAATGCATCAGATTGATTTTAAAGATGAAGCACCCACTGCCTGGGAAAGCAAGCCCTTCGAGTAGGAGCTCTTCCTGGCAGCTGTTCAAACACTAGCTGCTTTACAGTTTGGTGCACCAAGAGGCAGTGAGAAGCACTGGGGACATGGGATATGAAATATGACCAGTGGGAACTACGGACCAATAAAGGGGTTATTTTTGTGGGGAGCATTGCATGGAAAATAATGTCCAGTTGTTCAGAAATGCATAGTGTGCAACTAAAGAAACAGGAGAGATCAAAGGGCCATCGAGTCAAAACCTGTGCCTCCCAGCATAGTAAGTGCTAAGTCTTTCAAGCAAAGGTAAAGACTTCTCTGGAGTTCAGTTCCAATGGGGAATTATTTTGCTGGGACTCAGCTGTAGACCTCGCTGTAGATCAGCTTATGTCATAACATAGCTGTGTTACTGACATCTTCCCTGATGTGCCTGAATTGAACTCAAAGGGTGCCTTGGTGATGGGCTTGGATAGATACAAATGCATCCTTCTCCCACACTACCCTTCTACAGAAATTATATGAGCCAGAGTACTTTACTTTTCCCTCCTGCCTTTTTCTCAAAATTAAGTAAAAACTTTCCTGTTCATGCAAAAAACCTACTGAATAATAAAACATGTGAAGACTCCTGGGTGAAATATGCATTTTCACTCAGCAGTTCATTCCATCAGATTATATATTACATATATGTAATATAGCCCAGTGGTCCCCCTAATTTATGAAGGCTGCTCCATGGTTCTCACTCTTAATTTCCCATTATATATGATTTTGTTCTCTTTTAAGTCTGCCATACAACTGTTTTTATGGTATGCATGGCAAGGAGACACAGTCTCAGACCCTGAGCTGGTGCCAGCTCCCACATCTTGAATTGCCCCTTGAACATAAGTCTATACAAAAGTTTTTAGTATCAGTTTTTAGGCTGATTGTGCACAACATGTGCAGTTGTGATTAGAGACTATATTTAAGACTTGGCTGCCAAAAAGGCTTCAGCAATGACAAGCTTACAAGTATTTCAGCAAAAGGCTGGCACAAATGTGGGGTGGGCTGGGAGTGCCACACAATTTATACTCTGCCCTGAGGAAATGCCACCCTCCACCCTGGCACAGCACCTTCCTCCGCCTCTGTTGGTGTTGTAGCAAAGGGTACTTGTGTTTGTCATCCAGCTTCCTCCTCCATCGCAGGGTTTCTGATGCAATAGGACCAGAGTGAGAAAATAAGTATGATGCACCAGGCCTGGCAAGGCACAGCTGTGGCAAAAACAAAAGGTACTCAGGGGCTGGCAGCAGGCCTGATATCAGGGATTTCAGGGGTGCAGAGATGTAGAAAGGTAAAGAGAGAGCAGCATCAGCTGCTAATTCCCACTGATGAGGAGTTCCCTGTTCCCCTCACTGTGCTGCATGTTGCTTGCAGCTGGAGTAATCTGGAGAAAACCAATATCCAGCTGTCGCTCGGAGGTCAGATGGGTTGTGGTTTGATGCGTGCAATAGCGTGTCTTGACTTTCGAGTAGCCAGGGTCTTGCTGAAGCGAGACAACCTGATTGGAGAGGATTTGCAGTTAGATTTTCAGCTGTAAGTCAAGACAAACTCATATCTCTTCACTTGGCTGACAACCGTGAGTCTGGGAGCTGCTGACTTGGCCTTTCACTGCTGGGGTGTTTGTTCAGATGTACTCCGCACAAATAGCGTGACAGCGGCTGACAGGCTCTACCAGCTGCTTGGGCATTTATGACATTGTGCAAAATAAGCATGGTGCTCCCTAGAAAGCCAGCAGGAATTTGGCACAAGTACTACCAGGCTCAGATGAATATCACATAAACATTCACTAAATGGGCATATATCAAGATTCATCCAGTTGAATGAGAGGTTTGATGATTCCCAAAATAGCATCCCATCAACCAAAGCTCTCTTGGTCTGCTTTGCTACAAGAGTATTGATAAATATTAAAATAGAAGTTATTTCCCCCGGTGGAATCTTCTGTTGTAACCTGTTTTACACTCCTGACTTCAGTGCAGTACCGCTGGCATGGAGCTGTGACATTTTGATGGTGAATTTGCTTTAGCAAACTAATTGAATGGATTTATAGAAGTGGAAATGTCATAGTAACTGATGGGAAATGCATCAGGTAAACAGGTAAGAAATGACAGGTTTCATGAGTGATAGCCAGGCATGTTAAAGATGTGGATATTTACTTGGCAGGGACTGTTACTAGAGCAAAGTATTTTATGTTTCATGGAAAATAAATTGCAAGCATAAAATTATTTTGTTTTACTTTCTCCTCTTCCAGTCACTGAGGACACTTGATTTCAAAGGCTGCCTTTCTGTTCAGAGAACAGAAACGTTTTCTGGACAGACCCTGAAGCTGGTAACACCAATGTCAACCTGGACTCATGCGGTTTCAGTGCGGTCCACAGAGTTCCTTTGCATTTACACCAGCGCTGTAGATGAGCTTCTGGCTCACGAAAGCAATCAAAGCTAATCGATGTGGCTAGAATTTGAAATTTCAAATGCTTCTGTTGAATGGTTCATGAGCAATCTACAGGCTAGGAGTTATTTGCGGAAAGTATCCAGCAGTTAATTTCAAATCCCATATACGTTTGAGATGCTCATAAGCTACTTGCAGACAATTTGCAAACAGAAAAAGAGGATAAAATTCATCAAAATAAATGATCTGCTATGAATTATTCATTTGGTTCCCATCAGTCATGCCAAATCTCTCCCTTGTTGTTCGTTTCTGCAAAGAGATCAGGGATTGAATTTAGCTTAGAGACAGAAGCGTGCGTTCACCCCTAGAGGTGCTTCGGCAGAGCAGACCTGCGGCATGTAGGTGATGAGAATAAGAAAGCTTCTGTGGCACACAACACTCCATTCTGTGGATAAACAGCAGATTTTAGCCAGCAGGGCTGTCAAGCAGGCTGCTTCCGTGAGGACTGTTTTTAAACAGAAAACCCCAGCTACCAAAACAAGCCCTGAACTTGAAGGGGAGAAGAAAAGAAAGAACTGGGGGTGTCTTGATGTTAACAGGAGAGGTGTCTTTCAGCCCGTCCTACCAGCAGGCTGAGGCTTTGCCTTGTAAGGTGGGCGGGTGAAGTGAAGTCCAGACCACTGAGAAGAAAAAGCAGGTGTCACTTCACCTGAGAATGTTTCAGGCACCTTTCCTTACATACATAATTGATTCATAGTCATGGGCACTGCCCCATAATGAGCAGAAAATGGACAGAGGAGCTAAGTGGTGTCTGTGCAACAACTTGGAGAGAGTGGGAAGGCTCTGTGCTCCTTGATTAATACAGTAGAAACTATATCCAGATACAGACCTTTTTTCTTTTTTCTTTTTTTTTTTTGGGGGGGGGGAAGGCAGATAATTAAAAGGTAAGGGCCTCATTCACTGCTGTTTTGCTCAGATCGACAGCAGAGAAATACAGCTGATACCAACGGCATTTAGATAAGTGGCATTGGCATAGCACAAATAAGAGCACTGAGAGTAAATAAGCTGTCTTAGATTTAAAAAAAAAAAAGGAGGAAAAGGTAGAGTTTAATTCAAAACCAATACGTGTAGCAGCATAAGCCCTCAGCACTCAACAGGCCCTCATATGAGGCTCTTATAACCTGGATTTAGTTGCAGCATGGATGTATTATCCCTCTTCTTTCAATAAAGGCATTGCTATGCTGCCTGCACAGCAACAAGCCAGACCCAGCTCTCCAAAGGCTCAGACCAGTGCCTGAGGTGCTAGGTTACAGCTTTTGCTATTCAGAAAATGGAAATAAATAGGGCATAGTAGAGTTTAGGGAACCAAAATGTCACGTAGCTGAAAAAGGGTGTCTAGCAGCACAAGTGATAAGAACGGCTGTTGAAGCACTCTCTGCACTTCAATTTACATCTTACACTTTGCTGCGAGCCCTTTCCTTGAGAACCACTTGGGAACATTTAATTTAGACGAGTGTACCTGTCATCTTTGGCCTGTTGCTGCTGATGCTGGTATAGCACAGACAGCTTGCTGGGGGTGAGTGAGAGGGTCTGGTCTCCCAGTTTGGGAGGGCTGGCGCTGCTGACAGCTGGCTACCTGCCTCTCAGCATATGCATGGCTTCTAATTTCAGTCCTAGTTTGGAAAGGAAGGTCTTATATGTCTCCAGGAAAGAACAGCAAGGGTCTCAAATAAAGGTCATGTGTAAGAAACGCTGATTACATTTTTTAATAATCTTGCCTTCCTTGCAGCAGGTTAGGAACAGGCTCATATAGCCAGGTAGTTGTGCTGGAGTTAATTTCCCCTTTATTTTAAGCTGTTACTTCAGTCTATTTGACCTGAAAATTTATCCTAATCCACCATATACAGAGTAACATGTTTTATTTTAGAATATATTATGTACACATGGCTTCAAGATCTTAATAATCTCTTGTTACCTGTCTAAGGCAAGCTAAGGGGAGGGCTCAACAGGGTGCTGGTGAGCTGATGGCACTGGGGTCATGAGAGAGGAGGCAGCTCCTGTTTTTATGGGGCTATCTGCCCCTGTCTACTCTGTCCTGCCACCCCTTTCCAGGAATGCTCCCTGGCCCCAGAGGCCAGGTACAGGCAGTAATTTGGCAGAGAAAACCGCAGCCACAGAGAGAGAGAGAGAGAGAGAGGAGGAGATCCCATTACAAAGTTCATTCAACCAGGGATTCAACAGGAGGCTAAAATACCCAATTTTTAAGATTGCCAAAAACTGTGCAGGAAAGGATTATCCAATCCAGCATGGCTGGATCAAGACACAAGCCAGATCCACGTGGGAGTAAGCTCATTTCTCTTGCCTGCCCTTGCAGACCTGTGTTGCTCCCTGGCCGTGGATGCCTAGAAAATGTCCCCAGTGCTAAAGTCTGGGCAGTCACATTGCACCTTATGGCAAAGGTGTGGGGGATGCTGAAGACTTGGAGATGCTAAATTGCTTTGCCATTAATGACACAGACTCTGTTACCTCAGTTACCTCATGTTTCATTTTAAATACATTTGCTTGCAGGCGGCAGTTTCGCAGTCTTACTTACATTGCCATAGAAACACTCTTTCACATTCCTCTATTTGTTGTGCATTTTTGTTAAAGGCTCTTTCTTCTTTACTTATGTACTCCATCTCTTCATTTACCAATGCTTTCTTCATTATGTCCTTTCAGTTCTCTCACCTTCTAGCTTGCCCTGCTGCAGCTAAGTGTTTTTCTTGGTAAAGATACACAGCTCACTGCCTCTGCCTGTATAGGTGTCAAAATCCACCGGTGATATGCCACACAGATAAGAAAAGTGGACTAAGCATGTCCAAGTGTCCTGTGCCTATCCCCACCAGTGTTGGGATGAAGAGAGGAGTAGGAAGTGGGAAGAAGAGTGATATTCTGGCATCAGACCAGTTGCCCTCAACAGGAATGAAACCAATTTAAAATTTAGGACTCCAAGGGTTATCTCACTTGGTTCGTGTATACTGGGAAGGAGCACTGCTAAAACCTCTGTGCTCATGTAATTTATAGGAAGACAGAAATCTTTTTGGGCCCTCTGATTAGACAGAGAGATTTTATTATGAATCACACTCCCCGGTGGATAGCGTTTGATTGTTTGCTTCAGAAGAAAAAAGGAAAAGAAAGGTGTTTCGGGCTTTTCTGATTACAAAGGGTGACTTTTGCTAACACTCAGATTATACCTTTATTCTCTCTTCCTCTGCTCTTGTAGGCAGGAAGAAATAAGCGCTATTTATGAGAAAAAAAAAGAAAAAAAAAAAGAAAAAAAAAGACAAATATATTCAGTGACTGATCACATAAAAACAAATACGTCTTCTTTTCCCCCCTTTCCTCATGGGAGGCTGCTCTACTGCTGGCAAAGAGACAGGCAATGATGCATTCAGAATCACCTTGCAAGTGCTGGGCAGGGCCAAGGACAGAGTGTCATCTCTTTGAACACAGGGGAGGGCTTTCTGTGCCAGGCTGGATGCTTCTCCTGAGCTGCTGGAAAATCTCCCAGCAGTGAACCATGTCACCAGCTGCAGAATTTGTTCCTTTGTCCAGCCTTTGCTATGACATGGAGTGGGTGAGGGGATGGATGTGGTTACCTGGGCTTCTGTGTTGCCACTGCACCTATTCTCCTTTCTTTTTTGTTAGATTTTGTGTTTGAGAGCTTTACATTTACTCTTCAATGATACTCCTTATTTAAATTCCTCTTCCTCAGAGATGCAGCCATTCTGTATGTCCAAGCAATGGAACTGTGACAAGTGGCTGGAATATATAGGAAAAGCCCTAAAATCCTGCTTGTCTTGCATGAGAAGACAAAATCCAGAATTTCTTCTCTAAACAGGGCATGAGAAGAAGAACAGCTGTAAGAGTGTTTGGTTTTAACATCAGGAAGACACATGCAGCACAGATTGAGTTCTTTCTTTTCCTGGCCTTAGCAAATCCTTTAGGAGTACCAAATGCAGTGATGATGAGGTGGATGAAAGGGGGAAAACAGAACAAGATTTAACTGGATTCTTCCCACCCTTCAAAGTGCTCAGGGTGTGCAAAGGGGAACATACTCAGGAGAGCTTTTGATTCTTGCTGAGCTACTCCTCATTTTTTCCCTTGGAAGCAGCCGTGCACCAAAATCTGTTTATAGTACATACTTATTAAGATCAAATGTAGCAGTAATCACATGTGACAGTCTTCTCTTTTCTGAATCAATTTGTACCATATATGAGTCTTAGTTCTGTCAGATGAAGTGAACTGTGACAATGTCTATACATCCATCAGGACAAATCAAGCTATTCATACATTTACTCTGCGAGCATCTTAGTGCATTTAACATTTTTTCCTGTGGCAGCGTTTCCCAGTTTTGTAATGCCAAATGTAAGAACTGTGAGGTCACCAAGTCCTTCAAAATTAGTGAGAACTGCATTGGCCACATTGAGGTCACCTAATCACTTGTATTTCCTGTATGTGTTCTCCTTCCAGTATTGCTTTCTTCTTCACTTTTATTTTTTCTCTTAATTTCATATACAAGGAACTTCTTTCCCCGTGTCATGTATGAATGTCATGCACAAACTCACAGCTGACCCATAAAGATGCTCCAAGTGCTATTAGCTAATGGCAGCTATTAGTGCTGCTGGCTTACTGGTGTGGAAAAGCCAGGGCTTTTAGAATAGAAATGCGCACTTTTTCAGTCTGGTGATGTTGCAGTGCAAGTTCATTATTAGACTTGAGTTACTGTAGTAGGAAGCTGCTTAAAAGAGAGGCCCCAGACGTGTTGCATGGAGGGTCTGAAACACGTATTAGTGCTAGGGCAGAACACCTTTACCCTTCCAGGGAGAGCAGGACCGACTCTGGGCTGCTGTATCCAGTGTATTCCCAGCAGAACTTGTAATGTATAAAGATATGTCCAAAGGCAAAATGAAATTTCTCCCAAAGGTAAAAGTTTCTCCCTTTTATAACTCCATTTGAAGTAGCAGTTGCCCTAATCTGACTTCCAGTGACTTTTTATGTATGAACATAATTTTTCTGCAAGGGAAGCTCATGGTGTTTATTCCATCACCCCGAATTCATGAGACTCTTCAGAACTTCAGCTGCAGCTATTGATACTTTTCATTTCTGAAGTTATTTTCCTCCCTTATCCTCTCCAGAGACTTAATTAAACAAGAAGAAGCTATATGAAGGATCAATAACCTGCAGCAAGTGATGCTTCCACGTGGTAGCATGGTGGCTATCTGTGCTTTCTGATACTCAGACCGTTAGGGGAACATCCTGAACTACTCTGACTCCATTTCCATTTGCACTGGGCTCTTCCACAGCATCCTCTCTTATCAATAGGTTTATCAATACAGTGAACTACAAATTCATCCTGCTTTAGGTATCCTTTCCCACAATGAGCACAGACACACCCTGTAAGACGACTCCTGTTGCTGTAGGAGAGAGCATTTTCCTGGTATCACACTGACCCAAAAAATGCTGAGAGCTGTCTTTACTCAGCAGCCAAATAGGCTTGGCTGCAGAGAACAGAGCACAATAAATCCCTTCAATGAGATCCCAAGTGGTGGGTGTCATGTTGCTGTTCAAGTCTTATGACAAAGTTTTGTTTTCACACCACTTTGGGCAGCTGTAGGGAGTTACTGCTCCTTGTTTTGGTAGCCGAATAAATGGATAGTCCTTTTGCACCTCCCTGCTGCAGAAGTGGCTCTGCTGGAGAGGGAAGAAATTACTCTAGTTTTTAGCTGAACATTTGTTTTTTTTTTTTTTTTTAAATAAGGGAGGTTCCACTGCTAAGGCCAAAGATGCTATGTGACACATAGCAATGATGCCTTCCCCAACACAGACACTGCTGCCCTTGAAGGACCTAGCCGTGTAACTAGAGACTGCTGAGTGAAGCCTTTCCTTCTCTGAGCAGACTTAGTGGGGCTGCCATGGACCTCATGGAAATAATGACTATGGTCTGGGAAATAATGACGCTGGTCTTCTCTGGTCAGAGAAGATTGCATGTTCTGTTAAGTACTGTTATGTGTAGAGAGAGACTGTAGGCTCAATCTCTTACTTGCACTTACTTAAAATGCTCTCCTCTAACAAAGCAATAACCTGTGGTAAATCACCCTCTTATACCCTGATGCTTTGGTTATAATGTTTCATTAAACAGCTCTAATTGAATGTCTGGAGAAGCTTACATCTCCCACAAATCCTCCTCTGCTAATGGAAAAGTCATGTAAACAAGAATCACTTTATTACTTCTATTGTTCCAATAATGCCCCTTCCAAATGGGAAGGACTTGAATCAGAGAAATTTAGTCCTTGTCTCAGTGTAGTTTCTCTTCTGGTCAGTTTTACTGGGAGGAAAAATAAAAGGCGCACTGAAAACACGTTAGTGTGAAAAATGGCTGCAGCTTGCATGCTCCATGGTCTCGGGAAGCCATGTTGAATGGCATATTTAAAAACCATTTGCAGAGCACACATTGCCTTGCGGGGCTAACACAGCCACTGAACTTTCTGCCCTGATGCCTGCTGTGCCAGAGCATGGTTGGTACGCTGGCAGCGCAGGGGTCAATCAATTCCCCAAAGCCATGCGAGACACACAGAGTCTGAATTGCCTCCCAGCACTCGAGGCACCGTGGCATCCAGCAGGGTCATTTCTAATTTGCCCTGACTTGTAAGTTGTTGCAGGCCTGTAGTTTGAGTCCACGTATCCAGGGACAGCCAAAGTTAACCCCATAAGGTAAAAAATGCAGGAGTTTGTCATTGCATGAAAGCTTATAGAGAAGGCAATTTATAATCACAAAAAAACTGTGTCCTTACAAATTAATTCCTTATTTATCCTATATACAGGTCCTATAAATAAATTCCTTATTTCCTGTAATTTCTGGTAGATTAATGCAGTGGTTCTCCTCTGTTCCTAGCAATGGGCAAGGCCAGGTGGATGCTCCTGGGACTGGGGACACACTGGTGCACAGGTTTTGACCATACAGAACTCAAATCCTTTCTGATGACTGGTCTGAACTTTTCACAGCATAACTCTCAGGTCCCAGGTGAGGAAAGTCCTCCAGCCCAAGAGGTGCTGTTTCTCTCATGCTTTTATTCCAGCCTTTGCTTTAGGGTAGCCCTGGTACCAACTTGCACCTCCAGTGGGAGATTCTTTATCACATCGTCATTAAAGCTACACTGGGACAGCAGGAACTGTGTCTGGACCGAGTGCACGAGTCCTTTACTACCTTGTAAAGAGAGGTTGAAAGGCTTCAGCAAGCATTACCTTCCCTTCAGTCATCTGAACTGTAAAACTTGTAGGCAAGTCCCTGGTGGGGCCCTGCACTCAGAGCTTTAAAACTCCATCCCCCATTCTTCTGTTTGGTTTTCTCAACGACCTTGCATAAATCATTCAGCTACCTGGGTCCTCAAGTAACCTTACTGTAAAAGCAGCAACAATATGACCCTGCAAAAACAGTGTTTTGGCATCACAGCTGCATCCTACATGTGTCCCCTGTTTGCTATAAATCACTAGGCAAGACTTCCAAAAGACAGCGTGAGCACTCCTTTCCCTGTCTTTGATCATCAGGTGCTGTATTGCATGGGATATTTTGAATTCTCTAGTCTATTTTGGGGGAGGAAGGAGGAAAATGAGATCAAGGCAGTTACTGAAGGCAAGTCAGGCTCAGACTATAACTGTGCTATGTTTAAAATACTTAATTCCACAGTATGAGTCACTATGACTTGGCTGCTATTGACCTGGGTAACCTGAGTCAATATTGCATAAAAGGCCCTCTCATTTTGTCACTATAAATAAAATCTGTGATTATTCATAGTGAATGCTAAGTTTTTATTACCATAAGCAGCCTTACAAGAGCATTATGCTCCAAGATGTGGCTGTGTCACTGCTTGTGGGTCATCTGGAGTTGCCTTCATGGGTGACTGGCTTGAAAGGGGCAGTGCTTCTGCCCTCAAGCATTTCTGCCCCTGCCTGACAGAAAGAGAAGCCTGCTTCCATCAAGAACAAAAACCACTGAAAAAATTGTGCGGTGATTGCAAAAAACAAGAAAAGAAGCTGAGGGAGAAAAAGTGAAATAAGCTAGACATAGGGAAAGGAAAAGAAAGAAAAGGAAGCTGTCTCCTCCTTCCTGCCTCCCTCAGGGATAATTTTCATTATTAGCTGCTGTTTTATGGCACCATCCCCTCCTACTTGATGCGTTGTAATTGGGCTGGCACATGCTATGCAAATCCTAAAGGGACATGGTAATTATTTGTTGGATAACCAGAAAGTCTGTGCAGGCTTGTGTTTGTGATGAGCCCTGTGGTGCCTCTGACCCATCCCATGCCAAACCCACTGGTGATCCCAGCCCATTCTACAGAGCCTTCTTGCTCCTCCAAAGGGTTTCTAAAAGCTCGGTGGATGGCACCAGGTGCCTCTGAAGTGGCATGAGTTGGCTGAGCTGCCTCATCCTGCACCTAGGGGATAGATTTCAGTGAGCCCAGCAGAGATGTGGGCTGTCACCTGTGCTGGTGGCTATGCAGACCAGGCTCAGGAGCAGCTCTAACCAGTGGAGGATGGGGGTGAGTAAGGTTCTGTGTTCTAGAATAGGGGGTGATATCTTGAGCAAGGGGAGGGTAAAACAAAGGGATTGGTTTACTATTTGGATATGTTAGAGTTGCCTTTTCTAGTGTTGTATTCCTATATTTCTTGATGGTAAAGCACCATGGATGAGAAAGGCAATTAGACAGTGAAGTGTGGTCTCTTGATTTTGTCTGAGTTGTGGCACTGAAAAGCAGTCCTTAATTGTCTCTGTGATTGTCAGGGGAATAGCACTAATCTGCTCCCTGCCTGCATCCTGGGAGACACAGGAGAGACTCTCCTGGCCTGTGAGAGGATCAGCTGAGAGCAGCTGTGGGTAGAGAGATCTTTAGGGGTTGGATTATGGTGCTTGCATTGCAGCTTTACCAGACAGTCTGTCGTGGAGACATTTTAATGTTGATCTGTGCTTTAGAAGTATTAAAATAGGACAGTGACAACCTTCAACACAAACTTCTGCCTCCCCATTGCATACCCTACTCAACATCGGGTCTTCTCCCAAACCTCAGTGCTGGTGCTGCAGAGAGAGGGTCTGTTTCCACTGCTGCATCTCACCCACCTCACCTCACCTTTTTGTCCCACACAGCACAGCAGATGTCCCGCTGACCCGTGGTGCCTTCCAACAGCAGCCTTCTGTCTGCAGCTGACTCAGTTTTCTGTACAAATCACTCTATCAGGTATCTCAGCTGCTCAACTTGATCTTCACACTAGGTCCTCACACAGATGGTAAAGTCTGTGGCAGGTGAAAAGGTCATCCTCATTAATTACTTCACTCTTCAAGCCATTTACTACAGACATATCTATGCACAAACCAGGTAAGTAGATATTGTTTGCTTTATTTTATGTCTGGGAAAATTAGGTCCATGGGGTGATCAGCATGGTTTAAATAGAAAGAGACAGATGTTAAATGACTTTCCTAGAACATTAAGGTGCACACTGTCCCCAGAGTCCTTGGCTTAGATTCCTAGCAGAGACCATTTTTATAACAGATTGGTGGTGGGTCAATTTTTAAAGATTTTTATATTTGGATTGAAAGACTCGCCTTAAAGGAAAACCTGACTATGTTTGTGTCATGAAAAATATAAGCACAGAGGTTACAAGCACCTCAGCACTCACCTGAAAAATGCTCAGTGAATAAATGACCTGTTATTTACCAGAGTTTTTGGAACTGGAAGTAAAATGTGGGATAGACCAGTCACTGCTTTTTCTCATCCATACAGGTTTTACTGCACATGTTAATTGTGACCAAAGTTACTACTTTTCCTGAATGCACTGGAAGCTATGTGGGGTTTTGAGGCCTGACTAGCTGATGGAAATTTGCTAAGGCAATGTGGTACCATTAACAGATCACCTTGCTGGAAGCTCAGATACAGTTGGCATCTCCCTCTGCTGTTTGCACAGTCCCATATAAACTCTGTTGAATTAGCCTCTTCCCATGGATTGCTCCTCTGCTATATTTCTAACTCACCTTTGGACTAAAATATTTTTACACCAAATACTCCACTGTACTCGGCAAACATTTACAGAGCACTTGCATGGTTGATACTCCAGAGTACACAGAGCTGTAGGGGGACAGGCTTTCGAAAGTGCATGTTGAACATATGTTTAAAGATAGAAAAAATACCATAAAACTGGGAGCAGTTTCAGGTTTGAGGGGGCAGAAAGCCCACGGCAATGCTTAGACTGAAGGAGGAAGGTTTTGGAAGAGCAGGCTCCTGACACCAGCATTTACAGTATCCAACTGAGAGGTTTTCTCAAGGCAAGGCAGAATCACAGAATATCTTATTGGAAGGGACCCCTGAAGATCATCAAGTTTAACTCCTGGCCTAGCACAGGACACTCCCAAGAATCACACCATGTGTGTGAGAATGTTGTCAAAATGCTTCTGGAACTCTGCCAGGTTTGGTGCTTCGGGGTGACTACTTCCCTGGAGAGCCTGTTCCAGTGCCTAACTGCCCTTGGGGGTAGAAGCTTTAGGAACCTTTTCCTAATATCCAACCTAAAACTCCCCAGCTTCAGGCCGTTCTCCCAGGTCCTGTCTCTGGGAGGAAAAGAGATCAGTGCCTGCCCCTCCTCTTTCCCTCACAAGGAAGTTGTAACTGCAATGTCTCCCTGAGTCTCATCTTTTCAGGGCTGCCCTCAGCTGAGTGCCCTCAGCTGCTCCTCATACAGCTTCCCTCAAGGCTCTTGATCATCTTTGCTGCCCTTCTTTGGACACTCTCTAGTGGCTTAGTATCTTTCTTATATTGCAGTGACCAAACAAGTGTCTGCTTTCCTCCTCTTGTGAAGCAGTGCTAATACCTGGCACCTAGCTGCTGTCCTAGGGACCTCTGAGGACTTTCTCAACAGGATAGAAATGCCGGCTGAGATACCATACACAGCTGGAAAGACTCATGTAAAATATCTCAGCTGAAAACCCTTAAGTAGCCCAGGCTGGCCATTGTCATGCTCTGAATCAACAGTTCTTGACACCTGTGAGCTTAAATATTTCCACGAAGTTATGCTTGCATTTCCATTAGTAAGCTGCACCTAAAGTTTTCTTCAGTTTTTTTCCTAGGTAGTTTTCTAGCAAACAGAAGCCCGATCAACAAGGAGGAACTTTTTCCAAATGAAAATTAAAGGGTTTTTCCCCCTTTTCCCTTCTCACTTGATTTCTAATGGTTAAGTTAGAAATACTCAATCTTCATAGAGAGACCAAAAGCAAATTCCATCCCTGAATAAACAAAATTCATATTCATGTGTATGTACATCCCTATGCACATATATATTCCTAAACACATAAAAAACCAAGTGCATGGCATTGCTTGGAGTTATGTGGACAGTTTTGGATGCTTATTTTATTTACTGTACTTCTATTTGAGAGGAAAATTGGATTTGGGCCCGTATATCTCTAAGGGTGCATTATTCGACTTTTAATCTACATCAGACTGTAACAAAGCACATCGCATATCACAGCTTCTGCTGCCTCTGATACAAACTCTGTATTTCAAGAATATTTATGCACATGAGATTATTTAGTTTGGTTGCAGAGGTGTTGCATTCTGTATTTTTTTTTCTGAAGAGTATTACCGGTGTTTACTGTTTGAATTGACTGTTCATATCTATTCCATTCTATGGAATGGGTGGTTACACTCATGGACTGGTGAATAATGACAGTCCCTAGTAAACAAAAGGGTTAACTTTGCATCTCTGTTCCTCTGCTTCCATCTTCTTTCTGGGGAAAGGCTACCAGGGATGGAAAGAATGAGAAATGGAGGCTCCCTCTTCACTTTTGAGAAAGGGATGAGACCCAGCAAGGTTTTTGCTCTTGACAGTTGCTAGTTTCTGCTATGACACAAATGAGAGGAAGGACAATAAAATCTGCTTTGCATGATTTATTATGTATTTATATTTCTGTGCTGGAGCAGTCGGTTTCAACAAGGACTTGTCTAAAACCTCTCTATTCAACCGTGTTATTTTTTTCCACTTGTCTTGTCTCCCTAAGCCCAGCTCCTGTAAATACTTTGGCCCATGCTGGACTCTAAAAGGAAGATCAGCAGTGCTGGGCTCTCTCGAATTCCCTTGAGGGCAGCTTTTTCTCCCCTGTGCCCTAGACAGTCCTGTCAGCTGCTTTGCTCCAGTGACAAGATGGCTGCATTTCACAGCAAATGAGATGCTTTATTAGTGCACGGCTGTAAAACACTTTGAAACTCTAGTAGATGAATAATGTTGTATCATAAATATAAAATGAATATTGGTTTACGGTTCCTGAAATATTAATTTGTGCATGGAGTCACTCTTGGAATGTTTTTTTTACTAAATGTAAAGACCTTTTCGAGTTGAATATCCTTGTTTTGGTTTTTATTATTAATATTCCCTCCAGGAGACATTGACTTTCACTTCCCCTAGACAAGCTGACTCCTGCCTGCCAGAGTGATTCAGCAGCTTGCCACTCACTTTTACAGGAGGAAAGTTTTCTCCTGGCTCCTTCCACTGGCCTGGTGTGACATTGGCTGCAATTGAGGGACATATTAGTGTGGCTGGTTGACTTTTCACACCAACTTGCTGCTGAGCAGCTGGGCAGCTCTGAGCTCTGTCTAGCTCATAGCTCTGTTCCTTATAGAGGAAAGAAGATCCCCATGGAGAACATCAGGGCTCCCTGCCTCATAGCTTTCCCTATTCCAGGCAGGATCATGTTAAATATCCAAAAGTTATTTATAATTGAGGCTGGCTGCTGACTATCTGTCACAGTCATCCAGGTCTAGAGAGGAAATTCTACGGAAAAAGGCTGCTCGTTTGTTTAACTGCAACAAAAAAATTGCAAAGGATGGGGGTAATTAACACTGTCTTTTCTTTCTTTCTCATGCAAAAGTTGGGGGGTAGGTCATTGTTTTTAATTGTACCCAAGGAGAGGAGAGTCACATTACAGGTATTTAATTGCATTTTTGTTTTCCTAATAAAGTGTTAAATACCTGTCAGAGCTCGTAAACATAAAGCCCAACATAAACCAAACCAGAGACATAGATGTATATACCTGCATGCAAACCACCTGACAGGTATGTCTTGTTTTATTAGAACACGGTATATGAAGCGAAATTATGTGGGGCTTATGGACCCTTAAATTACACATTTTTATTGATCTCTTGTCACTCTTAAAAATATATTACAGAGGAAAAGAATGCAGTCTTTGATACTGAAAAAGAAATTCAACTGCAACCCATAAAAGAACTGAGAAACTATAATTCAATGTGTGGGACTGACAAAAATGTAAAACACTTGGTCGTAGCTAATTAGTTAAAAAAATTCTGTGTCACACACCTTTAGAGACCTGATCAGGAGTCAGTGCTGTAGTCATTCGTGGGACAACTTTCCTGGGTGCCCTGGGGTATGCATTTTGAAGCAGACACCTTTGCACAAAAATTTTCATATTCCCCAAATCACACAGTGATCTTCTTTGCCCTTTATCCTCCGCCAGACCTGGGAAACAGGGTCCTGGGGTTTGAAGGCCAGGTTTCCACAGCAACATAATTTCTGCAAACCTGGCCCCTGTCTGGGTCCTAAATGGAGGGAATAAGACCCACCATTGTGTGGTCTTCTTTGCTTGGACACGGCACAATTTTATATGTGGAGACCTACAGTGATGCTGTGGGGAGAGCTCAGGCATGAGGGGCTGGGGTCTGGTTTGCCCCCTTGCAGTGGCCACCATCAGTGTGGAAATAAACCTCATCAATATGGGATGAAGGACTGATGGTGAGGATCTTGTCTGGTGAAGAGGAGGTGGGGTGGAGAAGCAGAGTGGTTTTGGTGCTGCTCCTCCACGCTGGGTGAGCCTGATTTGACTGGTGGCTGTGGCGTGCCTGTACCCTGCCATAGCTCATTGCCTCAGGTGAGGTGCTGAGTGATTCACAGCCACCAGTTGTACACCTTTAAAGAAGTGAGTCTGTTTCCCTAGTGGCCTCTTGTC
The DNA here is from genome assembly GCA_013396955.1 of Regulus satrapa. Classification (NCBI taxonomy): domain Eukaryota; kingdom Metazoa; phylum Chordata; class Aves; order Passeriformes; family Regulidae; genus Regulus; species Regulus satrapa. The sequence goes on from VWZN01003869.1 coordinate 1,591,990, forward strand.
ATTGCTGGAATTCAGCTGCTAGCTTCAAAATGGACATCTCTTTTAATATTGTTTGATCTCATAACACAAAACAAACCAGATGCTCACATCGCATAGACAGGAACGTAACCTTGGGGCCTTTTTTCTTACAAGGGAGAGAGCCCATCATTCAACCTGTCTCTGAGCCCATATTTCTGTTCTCAAATAAAGACAAATATTAAATATGTACTCCTATTCCAGAACTTGTTTCTGGTACTCAGCTGCTAAAAATTCAGCCATGGCCCTCATAAATTGTTACTAATGTTTGAAGTTGCTTTTTTACCTTATCTGCAGGAAGCACCTGCACTGCTGCATTTACCAAGAGCAAGAGTATTTCTACAGTTTCTGCAGAGAGATTTAAAAGAAGAGACTTGGCCAGTTCATATGCTACTGAAGGTATCAGCTGAATTTTAATAGACAAAATAAACAATAATGAAAGGGGAAAAATCTCTAGTTTTGTGGGTAGTTTTGAAGCTGAGGACTGGGTTTCTGGGTTTTAGGGCATTTTCAGATCAGATTTGCCTATCTGACACCTGGATTTCATTCTCCTACAACTTTTAGAGGAGGAAAGGTGTGCATTTGTCTTGAGCAGTAAGTCTGCTTTGAAAGTTCATTGAAATTCAAAATCCCATTTTCCAACAGCCATCCCCTGGCACTTTACAATTCATGCCTCTGAAAGGGATTGTTTGTAAGAAACTGAACCGTGAGAGCATAGCATGGATTTTAGAAATGTTGTCACAAGTGTTTCACAGAAACTTTGCTATCACTTTGGTTCTGCTCTCGAGGAGGTCTCTGATCCATCCATGAGTGAGGATAGTGTCCTCCAAACACGCGGTTCCCTCTTTCAGCTTCCCCTCTGGTCCCCTCCAAGAAGGCTACTGTTCCATTTGCACTCTGACACACTTTTTGGTGTGCTGTTTGTGGTGGTCTAGGACCCATCTCAGGGGCACCTGAGATATCTGCAGTGGGGAGAGGAACATTCCAGAGTGGAGCAAGACAACTGTTTGTCTGAGCACAAATCTCACTGCACCATCCCACCTGTGTGTCAGCTGCTGGGCTGAAGAGACTGCAAGAGTCCCACTTTCAACACACACATTGAGTTATTTGTTCCCAAAGAGAGGAAGTGGTGTCACATGCTGAGAGTTGTTTTTGAACCTGGGAATGTTCTGTGCTGAGGAGAGCCTGAGCTTTGGCTGGCTGGCAGGGTGGAAACATTCCTGCAAGGACCTGGTGACTCATCCTGGATGCAAGGGATGTGGAACCAGGTAGGACATGGCTGGCACAGCCTGGAGAGAGGATGTTTCTGAGGACATGGCACACTAGGCAGATGAATCTGAATGGGAAAATCCCCTTATTGCACATCTTCTCTCCCGTGACCTGAAGGAGAAAGGAGGCACTGCTCTCAGGTACAGCCACACCTCTGAGTTTGCTCTGCACAGAGGTTGTTGGTTATACACCAAGGAGGGCAAGAAAACTGCTGTGTTCATGAAGTTCAGCACATTATAGCCCAAGATGACAGTTGGGATGCCATGCATGTCTAGATTAACACTGTTGTGTTGTGGTAGGTCTGTAAATGAGCCTCTGAGGCATTAAAACAACAATGTCTCAGGTAACGTTTCACACTTTCTGCTGGCATTAAGGAGCATTAGATGTTTATTCCACGAACTTTAAGGAGAGAATAAGACCTCTTCGCAGGCAAAGAGCAGGAATAACAAGGTTCATTCAGTGCCCAAAACTGGGGGCATGCTAAGGGCACAGTGTGAGCAAGGGGAGTTTGCACACATGGGAGAGGAGAGCAAGAAAGCCCCAGTAGCTGGGAATGGAGGCAGCAGAGGAACTCTTCAGCATCACTTGAAAAGGTGTTGGGAGGCGCTGAAAGAAATTCCAGAGATGGAGGACCTCTTGAGTCAAATAAATTCAAGGCCCTGGGCAGAGCACAATCTCCTATTTTTTGCAGCTTACAGCATGCATGAAAAATGAAAATCTTCTGAGGCTTTACTCAGTGATCAGGGATCCATCAAAGACACAGAAGACTGACACCACTTCCACTAAGAATGGAAACATCTTGCAGGGCCTGGAGTATTTTCTGGTTGCTCCTGTCAGGGTTAATACCAACTTCATAGAGTATGTGTCACTAAATTCTGTTTTCTTCTCACTCTGACAGTAGCAATGAAGAAGGCTTTCCTTCCTCTCTCCTTTTACCAATGGTTCTTCAGAAGCTGAGGCATGAGAGAGGGCTTCCTTGCCTGCCTGCTGTAGAAATTGGTGCCTCTGTTATACTTCTTGCCATATTGTGCATGCCAGCAGAAAGGCTTCCACCTGTGGGGGCAAGACTGGCTGGTGCTGACAAGCCTAAACCTTAAGTAGGCACAGAAATGCTGCATTAAAAGAATGACAGATGATGGGATGAAGAGCAGGTGATTTTTAAAGCCCATGCCAATTCTCCTGTGCTGTCTTCCTCTCCATTGCCAAGACAGAGGGCGTGGGATGGCACCACAGGCTGGTGGTGTGGGACAGGGTCAGGAGATCAAGTAGCCCAAAAAGATGTGCTAAAAACAGAGTTCTGTCTTGCATCTCTCTGTCTTCAAAGATAAACCCAAAAGGGTTTTGTTCTTCACTATGGATAACTAGCAGCAATCCTCCTGGGGCAAAGCCAGTGTGTCTGTGATCCAACCCACTACACAGATATGCTGGGGTGTGAGGTAGCATCTCACATAGCAGCAGCCAGGAAGCTCCTGCTGAGGGGTGACACTGTTGTGGTGGTCTCAGGAGCAGGACCTTGAGCCTAGGTCCCACTTCTGAGGGGCAGAATTACACCTGCAGCCTTTGGTGGGGGTGCTGTTCTCAGTGTTCTCATCTTCAGGCAGATGTTTTACTGGGGCTGGCCCTGTCTCAGTGTGCCAATCTGAGGCACTTGTTCTACTGTTCTGAACACAAGGCTGATTGGGAAATGCCTGAGTGTTTTTCTGATATCTACTGGGTGGCGCAGATGGGATAAAAAAGGATATTGAAGGCAAGTTGGAGAAGCAGGAAGCATCGAAGCAGCACTGTTCCAAGCATACACATAATTCTAGGAATGCCTTGCAAGCTACATCATCATTATTTTAAACTCCCCTGACTGAAACCAACTGCAAGCAAATGCTCTTCACAGTGTTACGCCAGAATCTGGCATCAGCATGAGCCAGCAGGGGACAAAAAAATCAGAATGGAGTTGTATTTGTATTCTGGGCATGAACTAAGCCTGTACCAATGTACAAAGTCCCCACTACTTGCCTTTGGGGAGCTTAAGCCTCCCTCTGTCAGTTTGACTCCCACTTGGTCAGTGGTTACTTACAATGACAAGGCATGGGGACTTTGAAATACAGCCCTTCCCAGTCAGAGGCCTATGGAGCAGGGCACTGTCTCTTTATTCTGGAATTACAGCATTTATATCAGCAAGGCTGCTAAGGAACTCGTGTTTAGAAAATATGCACTCTGCGGAAATGTTTCATGGAAATTAGATTTCAAGAGGCAAAAATAGCACAGTATCCTGAGACTGCAGAAGGTAGAGATCCTTTTCTTCCCTCATTCCCTTGGTAATTAATTTCTCCTTGGGCACAATTTGAGGAAAATACTTTATCTCATTAATATACTGTCTACCTGTAGGGAACATTCTTTCAATGGATTTTTTTAGCATGTATAACTTTGATTGAGTGCTCATCACAGATCTGGCAGAACAATTTCATAGAATCATTACAAGGTTTGGACTGGAAGGGTCCAGTTATTTTAAGGCTAACGTAGTTCCAACCCCCCTGCCATAAGTCAAGAATCTTCCACATTGCTCAAAGCCCCATCCAACCCAACCTTGAACAACTCCAGGGATGGGACATCCTCAAATTTATTGCCGCTGAGTGTTTTCTTTGTATGATACTAATCAATCTCATGTGCACTTAGTCAAATACAAGTCTGGGAATGTAGGTTTCACCTTAGCCAAGCCATTGGAATTGCATCCACTTCTACAAGAGCTGTACTTGGCCATTTGTTTGCACCATAGAAGTGGCAGTGACTCATAAAATCAGATTGGATCTGACTAAACAATCAGGTCTGTGGAAACACAATTCATTGTGTTCCAGTCCTATATGTTTAGTTATTATCTTAGTAGACTAATTGCAGAGACTAGGGAGTCTCTGCTGATTTAGGCCATGAGTGTTTGTTCTAACCTTTTACCTCTAACAAACTGGAAATAAATGAATAAATAAAAAAATAAAATAAACCTTTCATCTGACTGGTCCAGATATTTCTTTCATGTCAAAAGTCAGCTGAAGCCTTACCTGGATGCAATCTACACTGTCACATATACATGGTCAGGATCTGCAAGGGCGAACAATCCATAGACCTAGAGGTGCATAAGGCTAAGCTGCCAGAGTTAATTCCAGCCTTAAACTCTAGGAAAGTCCCTTTCTCTCTTTCCATCCAGATCTTCCACTGTTTGGGGTTCAGATCCATCAACAAGATTTTCTCTGGGCCTTTCTGTTCCAAACTCCAGCCTGTTCCTGGAGAGACCACTACTACAGAGTCTGTTCCCTAGGGACAGTCACTTGCACAAGTGTCTTTTATTCTTAAAGACTGATTCAGGGCCTCTTGGAGATTTTCCTTCTCAGCTTGATGTAACAATAGTTGAGCCGAGACAAATGCCTCACCTTGACTAGAACATTATGTGGTAAAGCCACACTCATACAAGTCCCGCAGCTTTTTTTTGACCTAAAATGGCAGGGGTTTTTTTTAAGGAAATAAAACTTTCCCTGTCTGCAGGTTGACTTTGTTCTCAGAACTCGGCTATTGCATAATTCTTGGACAAACTCCAACTTTGATTGCATCCTCTGCATTGTCCAATGCATAGGAGACAGAGCCAGCAGCTTCCAGAGCTGTAATTCACAAAATTTTCTCATCACAGAACTGAATTTGGTTCCACAGTCTCCCTCCAGTTTGCACTTCTAGGCTCACAGACCCATGAGGAGTCAGCTTATTGCACAGAAGACTCTGCTCAGTAGCTAGGATGAGTCTTTCCATGAGTGGAAGGGCAACAATGGATACTGCAGCTAGTCAAATGAATTCTCTGGGAATCTACATATTTTGTGTGGGTGGCTATTTCTTTTCCTTAATGCAAAACAACCCCCAACCCCAAAAAGACAGCCAACATATCCTCCCCCCTCCAAAAAACCCAGAAAACACCGCTTGGATCCAAATGCTCCATATGAGTCATACATGAAGAAGCTGTTTTTCCTGCCCCTGAGAGAGTTACTCACCCTTTCACTGCCAGAAGGCAGAGTTAGGATTATTATGACTGCATGGAAAGCTTCTGATAACCTGTGTGAAGGATAAATATCATGCTTATAGTAGGAGTCCAGGGATACTCTCCAAGACTTGCCTTGCCATTGGTTGTTGCTTTGAAGAAAGTGTTCCTCAGCTTCCCACTATGAAATGGGAATTGCAAGGGGAATCACAACTATCCTAAATTACACAATGCCACTGTGTTAATCTGTGGCTGAATTAGTCAGTGCTTGAAAATGACTTACAGGCAGTAAAGTCCTGTCTTTTTAATAGAGAACTTGCCCTTTTCCCCAGGAGCCCTATTCAGAACCTCTCAACCTTGACAATAAATTGAAATGGAAATCTTTTGAGTACTGTAATGAATATATTATCTTAATTTCAGAGGAGTTTCGAAGGGGTAAGATTTTGTGCAGAAGGTGATTTTGAATATTTAGCAACACAACCTTAGCTAAAGCTTTTTTCTTCTATAATTATGCTTTTTAATGCATTTCTCTTAGCATTTTAGATTCAAAATGAGGAAATATCCTCTGGCTCAAGTCCAAATTTTCCCTTTTTTTGGATATTCTTTCAAAAGACAAGAGTCTAATTCTCCCTTCCCTAGTGCACTTTGTACTCATTTACACATGTAAAATGCTATTATTCTTTTTGGAACCATATACCAAAATGCAAATTACTCTACAAGAGGAGCAAGCATCAAACCCAAGGACCCACAGGACAAGGGCAAATCAGCGTCTTAGCAGGAACAAGCTGGAGAGTCATCCTGAAGCCTGTCAGCTACTTTAGAGTGATAATTCACATTCATACCCTTACTCTGTGGCAAAAGGAAGGCGAGGTTAGTTCCCCAGGCTCAGCACAGCCTGAAAGCACACATGATGTGACTGTAACTTCACTTCTCATCTTACGGGTTGACAACTTCTCTAGGGCTCCATGGCCCCGGAACGACCCACTGTAAATGTCATGTAAATACAGAGCTGCAGTTCATGGCATGCCATCACAGTGTAGGTGGCCTTGCCTCTCTTATCAATTAATGGTGGCTGAGCTTGGCTGGCAGTCAGTTCAGCAGGACTCGAGCCTGCTTCAGCTGCAAGTAGAGCCAAGGACAGGCTCAGACCAGCCCTGAGCAGCACATCCTTCCATCCACTTGTCTGTGTCCAGGCAGGCCTGAGGAGCCGGGCTGAAGGGGGGGCTTGGTGCCACTGTGTTGCAGCCAGATTTAAGGGTTTGGGGCTTGCCAAAGCTTTCGCAGGTCCCTCCCTCCGGTGCTGCTCTGGTTAAGCCTGTGCATTCCAGGGAAGTGGCTGCTGGATTTAGTTCTGCTCTGCCCCATCCTTTGGGCAGGCAGCATCCTGAGGCAGGGCATTGGGTTGCAAGGCAGTCTGGCTGGCCTTTATTTTCCTTAGAAAGCAGTAAGGCTTTGTAGGGCTGTCAGGAAACATCAGCCTGACAGTCTCCTCCACATACTCCTCTTTCTGCCTGGAGGAGAGGATAAAGTGAAGGAGCAATTTGGCATGAAACTGAGAAACAGGTCAAGCTGCTTGCAAACCTGGCCTCTGAAAAAGAGATAGAGAAAGAGAACAGAAAAGCAATTACTTCAGAAAGCTAGGTTACTTCTTGCTCCAAATTAGTACAACTGATTGGAAAAACTCCAACCAACCTTTTTGTAGCTCAGCTGAGAGGTTTGCTAAAGGTCCTCTGTCATCACGGAAGCAGCATTTCCAAATGTGAAAGGAGACAGCATTTCCACTTATTTTCATTCCAAAGCGAAACAACACTTCTCTGCTCAGATATTTGAGACCCTAATCTGAAAAGAAGTTTGGTGCTAGAGATAGGGAGAAAGAGGTTTAAGTTTACAAAGGTATCCAGATGTGTGATTGTCAAAATTTCCAGGTAACACAGTTAAGTCACTGACCATCTACATTTCTCTCTGAATTTTATTGGTGTTATTCAGGAGCTTTCAGGGTAAGCCTTATGATCCTCACTCAAAGAAGTGGCGGTAGTGTCTAGAAGGAATTAATATACGTATCATAAATGCACTTGGCCTCTTCTTGATGTATGTGCAAAGAAGTATTTTTGTGATGTGGCTCATTGCCAGTGTTCCTGAGAAAGTCACATATGTGATTCTTCCTCTATAAACTGATAAAATAGTAAAATTAGGTTTTGAAATATTTCTAAATCTTGCAGTATTTAACCCTTATTTATTAAGAAAGTGAAAAAGTCAACACTCCCCTTATTCCCCTGAATTCCCAAACCAAGAGCTTCTCTCATCCATCACAGTGACAGTGATGTGTTAACAGGCCCCAAAAACTCTCAGCCTCCTCCTCTAAGGCACTCCTCTGCAAAGTGAGCCAAGGGTACATGGTCAGTGAATTTCCTGACTTCCTTTGTGGTTTTAATTTCTAATTTTAATGCTATGTTAGAATAAATGTCTCACGTCTATTGTTGAAGTCTCTGGATGATTACTGATCCTGCTAGATTAAGGCAAATTTTCTTTCCCTTGATAGCTGATTTGGATGTAGTAAAATATGTTCTGTCCATTCTGACTGCTGCTCAAGTTTTCCAGTAACCCTAGATTGCTGCTAGTCATGTTCATCTCTCAAAGAACAAATTAAAAAATAACTCTCTCACGTGTCAATTAGGACACCCCTGCCTTGATTAACAGGATTTCCCCCTCCTTTCTTTGGTGTGGTCCCAAAGCCTACTAGGTTTGACTTACTCAGTAAAAGTCCTTCACCTACAGATCAAGCACAGGAAAGAGGGCAGATTATCCTGCCCATCCATCTCTTTCCTGGAGAGGGGCAATATATGAATTGTCATATGAATATGAGAGGGGCAATAATGAATGTCCAATTAGAATTGGACATTCTCTGTGCCTTGTTTCACCTTCCACTAAAATTGAGGATGAAGAACAAATCAACAAATCACTGGCTGCTTCAGGTTCTAAGTGTGATCAAATGAAAATCTGGTCATAAAGAAAAAAAACCCACCAGATTTCAGCAAATTCAGAGAGCAGTTAGGCAGTCTCCAGTGTAGACAAGCAATGGAATGAATCTACAGTAAACCCCGTAAAGCTGCACCAGGAGTGTGTCATTACTTGAAATTATATAAAAAAATGAGTCCTGCAAATAGCAAAACAAGGCAGGGAAATAAAAACAATTCTCCTAAATGTGTGGGAAGCAGGATTGAGGCAAAGGGAGTTGCGTAGCTCCAATGGACACAGGAAACAAATAAAGTGTGATGAAGAGGTCTTTAAAGTATTGGATGCTTTCTTGAGTGAAACTTCATTAGAGAAGAAATTGCCATTAAGTCTCATTGTGGTTGAAAAAAAATGTACTGACTGGTTTTCAATCATCTCTTGTCAAAATGAGAAGGCATTTCAAGTTGGATTCTGCAGGGAAATTTTTTCCTTGGGACTATTTCTGTTCACTGTCTTCATTATCATGGTGGATGATGGAAGAGACTTCATCTGCAGCAGACACCCAGCTGGGAAGGAGCTATAATGAGATTGGAGGGCATAATAAGAAAAAGACTGATCTCAGTGAGCTGGAGGAATGATCTGGACCCAGTGAGATGGAATTATTTGGAGAAAAGTTGGAAGTATTACACATTGAAATCAAATGCATAAAAACAGATTGCACAATAAATGCTGAAAAAGCAGTACAGAAGAAGCAGAGCTGGGGTTTTGGCTTACTGCAAACTGAGCAAGCCAATAATATGTTGATGTTTTGAGAAAGGTGAATCTTTGGGTAGGAGGTGTTAGCAGGCAGAGTGTGAGAGCTACTTATGCCACTTCACCCAGTGCTGCTGAGATCCCACCTGGTGCAATGTGGCCAGATTTGGATATCATGTCAGAGACAATCTGGGCAAAGCAGCAAAAAAAGGAAAAGTTTCAGAAGGCACAAGATAAGTAGGTTTGGTTTTGTCTAGAAAGTAGATAACTGAGGGGAATAACAAAGCTTTCAGTACCCAGAGAGCTGTTTTTTACTTTCCTGCTTGTCTCCCACAGGCAGGAAGAGAAATAATTGGCGTAATATATAGAAACATACTCTAAGATTAGGTGTAATCTCCCGTAATATCCTACAGCCTGTAGGAGAGCTGTAAACCCCGAGCATGGGGAGAAGAAGGATATTGCAGAATTGCCTTCATTGAAAGCCCTCCGGAGCAGGTAAGAGGGTATATGGAATGGAGTCAAGCACCTCTCAAGATTGCTCTGATCTCCTTCTCAAGCCAGGCTATGGAACTGGGGAGAGATTCTGGGAGACTATATAGTCCATTCCTCCTCCGCAATGCACAGTTAACTGCAAAGCATTAATGTGTTTCGGGAAAGAGGATAATGGTGCTTAAAATAACTGCACAAAATAGGAACTAATACCTTTAATTTCTGCTGTACCAGAGCAGAGTCCCAAGCTCTATCTGACCTGGCAGAAGTGGCAGTGGCAGTCCTATGCTGTAGAGGGTCTGCCCTGCAGGCTGGGTGATGGTCTTGCAGTTTATGTGCAATATGTTTTACAAATATTAGATGTTCTGTAGGTCATCCTTTTTTCCCATATTAACCCGCCCTTGAGGAGTTAGACCCGAAGAGCTGATGGAAGAAGAATAACAATGGGATGAAACTACATCTGAAGTGAAGCTGTATGTAGGAGCAAGGTCTTACTTGGTGACCTAGCCTCCCTCCTCATAAGGCTGGACACCTAGGCTCTGAGTTTGAAAAGCAGCTGGCCTTGGAAAAGAGGAGGATGCAAGTAACTCATCTGCCTTGAGAGACAATCCCCCTGTCTGATTGTAATCACCAGGGTGATTTACTCAGGAAAACCCTGGTGCATTTTGTCAGAGACGATGGTAAATACAGAGGACCAGAGTTCACTGCCTGTGAGATGTAAAATGTTGGTTCTTGGGGCTGGGGATGGTTCCCCAATCCCTACAGGCCCTGGTGTAGTCAGACCTCTGTTACTGGAGCAGCCATGACATGGGCACAGTGGAATGGTGTGAACACCTCATGCAGAGGATGGGAAATGGGCCCTGTCAGTTGCATCTTTTTCCTCGTGATGTGTGTTTAAAAGAAAAATAGGCTTTGTCTGTGCTAAGTTACTGGGATGATTGTCTCCCCAGAACCCAGTACTCACATAGAACTGGAGCTGCAGAGCTGCTTTCATTGTTTTTTAAGCTCTGTAGGAGAAATGAGTCCCAAGGAAACCTGAGTGTGTTTTTCGATCTTGAAAAAATGAGTTTCTTGGTCCCTTCCCACCTCACTGGAGTAATTCCCATAAAATAATCATTGCTTTTGAAGCCAGTCCTACTTTTCTCTTATGCTTGAAAAGCTGCTCCCTCCAGCTCTGTGTACAGGCACCGTTTGGCTCTTCTTCAAATAATACTCAGTGAAGAAGCGCCTGCTCGCGTACCTGCTGCAACTATTTACACTTCACTCTCTTTGGCAATCAATTAGTTCCACAGAGGTCTGAGCAACAGTTGTTTTGAGCAGGGAGGGAGTTTGGATTCTGCAACTGCATTTACACAGCCAGCCCTTATCTTCATGAATATAAGAGAGCAGGGAGCTTGTTGATGCAAACTAACACCAAGTGAACTGTGTTTGCCAGCAGAGCAGCTTCCCATGTGAAAACTCTGATTTCCTTCTTCTTGATGAGGCCATGGTGCAGCCAAGTCAAAGACAGAGCCTCTTTTTTTCCAAACCAACTGTTAATGGAATAAGTAATTCTGCAGACCTGTCTTTCACATCTCACTCACTTTATATGCAGTCTAATTAATTCTGTCGGGGAAAATAATTGGCTCGGATCAGGTCGATCCAACTGAAGTTCTAAATAACTTTGGTTGAGTGGTATTTATATTTCAGCAACTAGTCTTGGGTGAAGCACTCGCACACACAGAATACTAAGGCTGTGCTAACTTGGCACAAAAATAGCGCTGTGGTCCGTCAAGTGGCATTAAGTCCCATCTATAAAAAGCTGTGCAGCTGCCTCTGAAGTGCGGCTATCTCGGGAGAGGGGGAGGGGAGCACTCCAGCCTGTGTCGGTGCTGGACAATGGGCAGCACGGACACACTGCCAATTGTTGGCAGCGTGGAGTGAAAAGCTTCCCAGCCACAGAGGAGGGGTTGGAATGACCCTGTGGGGACACAGGAGCTGTCAAGGAAAGATTTCAAGGGTGCAGGCATGCCAGGAAGGTGAAGAGGCAAGGAGCAGTCAGTGTTGGGGAGGGTCCTGGGTTTTGGACAAGACTGGAAGATCTCGAGTGCAGGAGGAGACAGGGGCAGGGGGAAATGGGGAATCACAGGCAAAGAAGAGGCTGTCCTCACCTGAGGGATAGACCCAGCGAGGGAGGATGGGCCTGAGTGCTGCTAGGGGGATGCTCTGACAGCTGGACTGCCATGGTCAATAAGTGGATACCGCCCTCTCACTGTAATGTAGGGTGGGTTGTTCTCATCTGTGTTTTTTAAAGGCATGAACATCTTGACTTCAGGACACAGATGGAAGGCAGGTGTTACTGTGCTGAAGGTCAGAACTACATTTAAAAGTACCTTTAGCTTTCTTCATCCTACAGTTTCTCTGTGAACATTTGGGCCAGCACATCTCTCCCCCTCCGCCCAACAAATTTTAGATCTGCAGCCAGATCCTCACTCTCCAACTCAGCCTTCATCTCTGCTTGCAACAGCATCAGCCCACTCTCTTGGATCCTAGAAAAGGAAATTTGTCTTTCCATCTGGTCCTCTTCATCTCCTCGTTCAATAGGTAGCATTTGCCTGAGATAGCTCACCCATAGTGGAGAACAACATGTTTTGTGCTGCTCTGACTGCCACAAAAGGTCTTCTTTCCTAAGCACATTGTGTAAACTGGCTCTCCGACTGCAAACCTCCTCTACTAGCCTGTACTAGCTGCTGGTCTCTCCGGGGGAAGCCTGAGTAAATGAACAAGTGTGAACAACAGTGTCGCAGCCTCCTGCACTTCCTTTCTCCCCAGTGCTAAAAATAAGATCTCATTTGTAAATAAGATATCTCCTATTTATATAGTGCTTCGGAGATGTACTGGATTAACAAATCTGCATCCTGACTCCCTCTCCAACCGCAGTTTGTGCCCAGCCTGAGCAGTAGCTGTGCTTGCTGTGTCAAATCACAGCATGCTGTTGGTGTGTTTTCATCCTGCTCTGGTGGATGCATCCTCGCGAAGGTGAGCGGTTTTCATTCCAGCTGAGTCTCTGATTTCCCCCCTAGGATTACCAACATGACATACACACTTGGCAGTTTCCCATCTTGTAATGAGGACACCAGTCTGCAAGACCTACCTAAGCTTGTTCACAGGTAGTAACTAAAAGGTGCACAGCACTCAAGTATCACCATCACACTCACTCCCCTGCTTTGTTTTTAGCCAAAAACTGCCTGCTGAGTGACAGGGTTTGCCAACACCTCAGGATAATTGCTACTGTTAAAGAGTCTTGTCTCCTTTCCCAGCCCTACAAAGGAGCTCTCCAAAGTGAATATTTATTTCGTCTAACTCTCATGTTGACCCTGAAGTTAAATCCCTGCAGAAGTCAATAACCCTGAATTGATTTGGTGCACAAAAATATGTGAGTGTTGATGTGCTTACCATCTAGGCACCAGGCTGCCATTCTCCAACCCTCCTTTGTGTGTCTGGATCAGGTTGAGCTGTGGAAGATCATGGAGAAAGACTGCTCAGAGCAGATAATTTATCCTTCTCATTGCTGACCTAAAAGAGCAAAAGGGACCAAGCTGCTCAAGCTACTGGGCTGCAGTTGCATCCATCACAAGCAGAATGGATCCAGTCTTGATGCAGCTAACTTATAAACCACTAGAAATAAAATCATGGCAGCTCAAAGCTCAGGAGGCTGTGTATAATTGTGCCTGGAGTTCTGTAGTACTTAAGGCAGTCTGAACCACTGCTGTTTCATTCCGAGCTATATCTGAGCCACCCCTGTCACACCTATCCTGAAGGCATGTAAAGACGCTGGTAGTTAGGCTGCCTTCAGCTGGGATGGGGTCTCTAATTTCAAGGAAGCAGCAAGGGGGCTGAAGTTTGTCCAGCTCCATTCAATGAGGTACTCCAAATGGGGCACTCTAAATCTTCAAGTTAGTTTACAGAGCCTCCAAACCCAAAAAGTATTCTGGCTGTGCTGAATTCACTGCTGAGGAACAATTCAAGTAGAAAATTTCTCGTGGTGACCCAGAATGGATCCAAGCTGGTGGGATAGTGCAGAAATCTTGTAGCTACCCCCGGATACTCCTCATCCCCATCAGCTGGAGCAGAGTCTGCCTGTGATAATTTCAGCACTTTCAGATACAGTCCTAAGCAGGACCAGCTGGATGAAATCCTATGACCTGTGTTATGAATGAGATAGGCAGCCTTCTTCCATTAAGTCTGTGGATCTGGAAGAATAACACAGTATCAAAAATAATACTCTGCCATGGGGAATGTCTATGGGAGTGTTGCCATTTCTCATTTTACCTTGAAGAATTTCCCCCATTCTTTCCTGCCCCCACTTAAAGATTTATTTGGTTTCCCTCTCTCTCCAAGCTCAATCCAATTAAACAAAAAATTACTTTTTTCATGTGAGTGTTCGGTGAACTTTACTCAGGAAAAATGCTGAATATACTAAAAATAAAGAATATTTTTTCTGTGACTAGGCTTTTCCTAGGGTTTTTATTTTTCTTGCTCAGCAAAGCTCTTAAGTAAAGAAATGGCTGAAACCCCACACCTCAATATACAGACAAGTCAAACATTAATGAAACGACAAAAACATGGAATGCTATTTTATCTATTTTATTGGTCATTGAATTTTTTTTCCGCATTGAGAGCATTTCCATACAAGAGATTAACAAAATAAGACCTTGATCCTCTGAATGTAAGAGGATTTTAAAACAGCAAAATTAAGCTCTTGGAATATAAGAATGGTTAGACTTAGGGTTGTCTGGGCAATATTCATCTGATTCCCATTTTCATATGTATTATGATACCATCTTTCATCTTATACCTACATACTCGCATACAAATTTTTGCCTGGGAACCTCTCCTACATCCACCATCCAAAATAAATTGCAATCTCATGATCAACCATTTCATACTTTTCATAATTTCTCTTCATTATTCAGAATGCATCTCATGTCTTATTTACAATCCGTGATTCAAACTGTGCTGTGAAGGAAATGGACAGCAATTTCCTGATTAACTTTCCTGCCTAACCTCTTGTGGTACTATCCAAGTGCTTTCCAAGTTTTTCTGAATTCATCTAGACAGCTTCTGTGTGAGGTCTAATGGGCTGCCTGGAGGCAGGGGTGTTAGAAAAAGATCTGGAAAATGGGATCGATAAGAACAAGAATTTGCAAGGCAGCCTAATAATGACGGAGAAATGAGACACGGATTAACCATAGTGCTGCGTACAGAAGGACAGCTAGGAGCCTGAGAGAGGGCAAAAGTGTCTGTGGCGGAGCGGGGACACTGGCTCTGGGTGTCCTCTGAGGGGCTTGGCTGGCCATGATGGCAGCTCTGTGAGTCTGATGATGCCGTCACAGATCTCAGTGGCACCAGGCAGACCTCCTCCCACTTTTCCTGTCTCTTCTCTTCTGCTGGAAGGGAACATTTCCAGTGAGCATTCTTCCTTCAAGTCAGGGGTTTGGCTGTCAGACTCCTGCTAGGGGAGGATGTGCTGGACACAATGGTGAGGTGGTGTTGAAAGCCCCAGAAGTAGATGCCAACTAACAGAAGCTGAAAACAGCCACAGCAAGTTTACTGATGGGATATGGCATCAAACTCATCACCAGTCCCTCACACTTCAGCTCACTGGTAGCCCAGGACAGGCAGCAAGGTCTGTGTCCAACAGAAAAAATGGTTGTCTTCTCAGACATGGGGTCTGGGATGAGGGGCTTCTCACCAGGACTAATCACTGGGGAGAAAATAAAGAGCAGGAGTCACTTGCCAGTGATTCCCAATGAGTGGCTGAAGAGGAAAAGTGGAAATTTTCCCCTTGCAGGAGAGCAAACACCTCTGAACAGGCATCCTTCATCTCTTCTTCTTCTGGAGTGTCCATCCTTTCTCCCTCTGAACCCATCCATACTTTTTTTTCTGATGTATTTATAACTGTCTACTCAAGGGTGCCTTGGCAGGGAGGTGCAAGTGCTGTTACACCGATGTGCTCGAAAACCCAGGGATTAACATGGATAAAGGAGATCCACACTTACACTGCTCATACTGCTAGCGATTTTATTGCATGCTTTGAAATCTCTGGGGATATAACTCTGGGTTTGCCATTCCCCAGTGAGACTGTTTCTCAATTAAAAAGCAATCACATTTTCTTAAGAGGAAGGATGAGTCTAAGAAGTGTTGTTAGCAGAGCCACACAGGTGGATTATGGATAGAAATTGAATGTAATTGAATGTTTTGTAAGGGAAGAAACTTTTGATGTGAATTTATGGATTAGGTGGTTTTGTTTTCATACTGGGTAAGAGATGTATGTATAAATACATATATATCTATATATATGTCTTTTAGGTATGGTACAGGTAGCTAATACTTTGGAGGATAACAGAATGTGATTGTTCCTGCTTTTCTGATTTTCTGGCTTTATTACTTTACTGCCTTTCTGGACATGAAGCCTGCAAATATGTTAAAGGCTGAATCTTATCCAGGAAGCTGCCAAACAACTGTATTTCAGCAAAATGTAGTGTCTTGCCTGGATGGCTCTGTCCCGAAGCTAAGCTCCACACCATTGAGATGGCGTGGCAGAAAATAGCATATTGAACCACGCAAAGGTATGGATCAATGAAGTTATTAGCAGGGTGACCTTATGGGTAGGGGAGACAATGCAGAAACCCCATGCAGTGGAAGCTCAGGAGCCCTCTTTAAGAGCAGGCTGTACAGTAATGACTGGTAATACAGAGAGTAGCAAAATATTAAGGAGGCCCTTTACAGCAACCCCCCCAATAACTGAATTTCCAGGAACAAAAGAACTTTTCTCTCTCTTTCCTGCCAAGCTTTGTTGAATCTGCCACAGCAGCAATGTTGACAGCCTGTTTCTGTCACCATGGGTGCTGGCCCCCTTTTATGGGCACCATTGTCTTCTGCCCCTGCCTCCTGCTAAGCTCAGGGTGGGCACAGGGTAAGGCCCCCTTAGGGGACAGGCAGAAAAAGACAAACAGCAGCTTTGCAGAGAGGACCTGGCACTATGAAACTGTGAGTCCTTATGATTAATCTGTAAACTGCCCCCCTAGCATCACTTGGCTGGCTAGTATCTTGCATAATAAATGGAGTGAGCACAGAAAGATTTACTGATTTGAGCATTTCTGTCCCTCTTATGAATTCACCAAGTGGAGGGAAGAAGGCATCAAGTCTCCACAAGGCAAAGTAAATAAAATAAAATGAAAATCTAATTTTATCTAGATTCCTACAAGCCTTAAGGAGGACGAGAGGATTGCAATAGATATTTGTTTTTCTATGGATTTCCAATCATACTTTTGTTGCCTTGTATCACCTCTACTTACTCAGCGCCTGTTTATTTCTTCCCCATTCCATAAAAAGAGAGAAGTAAATTAGGGGAGTCTAATTACTGAAATTTAATTAAAACAATTTAAAAATTACTTAATCAATTTTCTAACAAGAGATCTTTTTGGTAACAGCTGCACACAGGCAATTTATTAGTTACTGAAGCCAACCTTGTTTTTTAACATAAACAGACTAATTAATCAGTGGTTAACTCTCGTAATGACCAACTCTACCATGTAATTACTGCTGCTGTCATGAGGCATAATAGCTTGTTTCCCAGAGTTATTATGCAAATTGCCAACATTGACCACTCTGTGTAGTTTAAAGCTCTTTCCGTGATTATCTCTCATTTCCAGATTCTCAGGACATTTTGGAACACATGTTTTTCCTGGTGTGAAAAGTTTTATGCAGCTTTTCAGTTCAGCACCACATATCTGAGCATGCTGGAGATAAACATCCTAGTTCTTCCAGGTTTTTATTGCTGGAGGGGAATGGAAGAAGAAAAAAATGTATATTTCCCACATTAGAGACCTGCTCTATACATAACTTTTTGTATGGGCCTGTGGAAAGAAAGAACCAAGATTTACAACAGGCTGAAGTTGGAGGTATTTATTTTAACATTTAAAAGGGGGGGAAGTCCTGTACATCCATTGAGGTGAGGCAGACCCATGTAGAAGAGAGCTGAGAGCTCTCCACAGCTCAGTAAAAGGCAGAAATCTAAACACAGGCACACAGGAAAAAAAGCTCAATGTAAGACTAGCAGCAGAAGGCACAAAACCACATGGAGTACCCAGAGTTCACAGACAGTAGACTAAGAGCTGCTTGGGGTTAGAAGAAGGGGAAAAGAAAATATCATAGAGATGGCCTAGTCCCGACCTTGGTCTTTAAAGCCTTTGATACAATGACAAAGATAAAGGTAATACATGGAATAAAAGCACTTAAAACAAGGCACGGGCATTGAGTAAGGCATAAAAGTCTCTAAGGTGAATATACATAGCTGGAACACGTATCTGTAGACATAGCAAGTATGGATGGACGGGTAGGTGGAGAGATGTGTGCCTACAGCCAGCCTGTAAATCTCCTCCCAGCCCCTCCTTCTGCTCACCCCATGGTAATTGCCCCCCAGTACTGACCCAGTGCATGCACAGGGAACCTGGGGCTGCCCCTTCTGCTTCCCCATCGTTACCCAGCCCTGTGCACGTTACAGAGTTAAAGATTATTTTTAACAGCTCTAATAAACCTGAAATTTCCAGCAACAGATGCCAAATTTTATCATCTCACTGGAGTTGGCAATAAAGAGGTTCACACAGTGACAGCAGGAAGGAAAGCAGAGTGAGCAGAGGGGCTGTAAAAGAGGAGGCAAGTGTGAGGCGGTTGCAGGCAGCAGTCAGTAGGGCAGTAAAAGCTAATAAAACCTTGATGTACAAACCACACTAAGCAAAGAACAGGTATCTCATTCGTATCTTCCATTTCCTCGGCCTTCACTCAGCAGCTGGTGGGAATAGCGTGCTTGTTTTTATAGATAAACAGATCCCACCTGAGCTATACCTGAGCATCTCTGTCAGCCCACTGATGTGCAGCAACCCTCCATATTCCCTAAAATGGAGCCATGAGCTTTCATTAATTTTCTTGCTGCCGGCTCTCCCTAGCTTTGTGGTATAGAAAGGGCTCAAGGCTGGCTTTGGTCTGTGTCAGCCCCAGGGAAGGAAAGGAAGGAGGAAGAAAGGGAGAGCAAGAAAGGGAGAGGTGACCTTTTTCCAGGGCCCATTTCTGGCTTGTTAGAACATCTGTGTAAACTTCAGGAATGTGAAGGGAGAACTGGAAGGAGGGAGTTGCTGCAGTGGACCTGGTCTAGACATAGATCTAAATTTCTGCTAGTCATGGCCACCCCTGTCAAATTCTTTGGATGAAGGCACCCAGTCTCCTCTCCCCATCACAAAAATCCTTTGACATCCACAGCCTGCTGTGGGGTTGGATCACAACTGGGAAAAAATGAGACTGTTTCCTTAGAGGCAGCATTACATGCAATTGTCTGGGTCATGTCTAGGATCGAACAAATTTTGAGAAATTTGGCACTGTTCTGCCATTGGTGAAGGCAGAAAAATCCCTGTAATTTTTTTTTTTTTTTGTCCAAGAAATAGTTTCTTTGTGGCTCAACATCCAGAGCAGGGGTCAACCCAGCTGCCCCTTAGCTCAAACACCAGAAGCAGAGGAACAACTTTGCCTGCTAGGAGCACGCTATGGAGGCAGTTTTTTGTCCTGGCTGCTCAGACTGCAATAAGTTAAAGTATGACCTGACAGCCCATGCATTTACTGCCAGTGCTGCAAGATTGCACGGCCTGTAAACAGGCTGCAAATGTGCCAGTGAGTGCTGTCCTTGCTGCAGAAGGACAACCAGACCTTTTGTTGGGGTCTGTGTCTGCCCTCATGCTGTCACTGGAGACAACAGGGAGGATTTTGCTGGCAACAGTGGCTTTCAGCAGGTGTAAAAACAGCCTTCTTCTGCAAAGAAGATTGTTGGAGCCTGCAGATCGAGGCTCCAACAGTGACAGGTCAGACATCTGAATGTTGTATGTCCCAAACACCAGGAAGTAGCTGAGATACGTGGCCTGTGTGCCACTGCGACTGGAGAGATGAGAAGGCAACCTGCCCGACTGCAAGACAGTGCAAGCAGGAGGTGTGCTCAGCTGGCTGAACATTGCCCTGCATGTGTATTTCTCACTTATCTCAAAGGTTTTATGACTCAGAAGTTTGTTTTCATGGGTTGCAAAAGGGGAAATGATTGCATTATTTCTTGTCTGTGTACCACAGCATGTCTCCAGAAGCACAGATGCTCTTACAGCTTTTGATACCAACAGAGCAGAGATTAGTCTGGTCCAAACCATCACACTTTTACCGAGCATCAGGGGGTACCACTCGCCCCAGAAGCTGATAGAAGTGAGTGGTTTGGTAACTGATGTTGCATCTCCCATCAGAAAGTGCATGGAATTAGGGCAGCCATATATTTCCTCCAATTTGGCATTGAGCCGGAGGCATAGAACAAGCGTAATTTCCACATCAGGCTGGAGATGTAATAGGAAAGCCATCTAACAGGTGAAAAATGAAATGGCCCCTGACACGGGCAGTTACTCCCTCCTGCCTGTCACAGCTTTCCCCACTGCTCCCTGAAGTCTCTGTGTAATATAAACTGCGCTCATTTCACAAGCTCACTGCAGGCTAAACAGCTGTTAATCGCCCTTGACTGCGCTGCTGTAATCATCTGCAGGCATTCGGCTCCTGCGAGGAATATCTCCACACTGCTGCTGGAATGCAGCACTGAAGTACGTGTTGTGCTACCCAGACTGCTGGCAGGCCAGGGTGGGCTGCAAAATCTGATGCTGCAGAAGCACAGACTTCACGGTGGGCTGTCAAAGCTTGCTGGCAGTCTGGGTCCCCCCCGTGCTTTCACCTGGGCTGTGTCTGCACAGGTGACTGTCACACCTCCTGGCAGCGGGGTGCACGCACCTGGGACAGCGAGCCCTTGGCACTTGGAGGGGGACCAGGATTTTGATTCACATTTTGATGGTCCAGGCTGCTAGCAGGCCCTCGGAATTTGGTGAGGATGGAGCATCTCCCCGCTGCCACAGCCTGCCCCCTGCCTGGGAATCTGGCTGCAGGGTGAGCCCTGAGGACAAGTGTGTGGAGGTGGAAATGGATGGTGTGTGTGCAGGATGGGGAGGCAGACGGGTAACAAATAAAAGCCTTGCTCAGTAGGTGCACTGTTTGTTACACGTTCCCAAAACAACAGCCACTTCTTTTCTTTTGCTGTGCCTTCCCTTTGGGGTCCAGCATCACAGACATGACTTGATGGTTTCCCAGTCCTGGAGAAGCCCTCCTCTTTCTACATTAGACCACTTTCAGATGGACCTCAACACCACCAGGGATGTCTTTCCACAGTCCCAAAATAATTTAAATGGGTTTCATTTGCAAAAGGGGATCTGTCTTGAAAAATATGTTCTTCTTTAACGGATGTTTCTCTTTGTGGTTACCCTATCTTAACACTCCAGTCTTGGGTTTTGTAGTATTTAACTGAAACTCAAATGAGTTTCCCCTGCTCCTGTTTTCTCTCCCTGTATACTATATTTCCTCCCCTGGATATCCACCAGCATTAACTGAATGTAACCTATTTTTTTAAAACCCAATATCAGTGTTTGCTGTTTTGATTACATTAGCCCCTACCTCATTGTATATCTGCTGTATAAGCAAGGGGCTAAGAATGTTGTTAATTTTCAAAACAAAATGCATTTTAAGCCTAGACCTATATGATAAGCAACACAGTGTTGTGATTCTGGCTTGATTAGACCTTAACATTTAAAATAATTGAATCTGCTTTAAGTGGTGCTTACACATTTTTTTTAAAACCTACTCCTCAGTCACCATGAGGAGACATGGTGGAGTTTGATTAGAAGAAAAGGATTTCAAAATCGTGCTCCTATACATGGTCACCCAAACTGAATTTGAAATGTTTAAATGTGCTTGTCTGTTTTGCCTTCATGCTAATCAGTCACAGAGGTGAACTGGCCCATTTTCTGTTAGCTAACCAATTAGGCAACACAGCTTACAAGCTTTAAGTCAAATATTGGGCAAGATAGCTGTCTGTCACATTTGAGAAATAGATTAGAAATATTATTAGAAATAGAGTTAATGGTCTGTTCCCAGATATGTTATGAGCAAAAGATTTGCTTAAATGTGTAGAATCAATTATTTACTGTGCACAATTTTCCCAGTTTTTCTCATTCAAAACACAAGATAGTTAACCACATGCCATTATCTCCACTTTTCTAGATTCATAGATCTTAAGGCCAAGGGGGTAATTAAGATCATTTAGGTTGACCTGTAGCTTAATGCAGGCTAAAATCTCTGTTCTGATTATTTCTGCGTGGAGACCATAATTTTTGCTTGAGCAACAGCACATCTTTTTAAAAGACAGCTAATTATGGTTTGAAAACATTGCGTGTTACAGAATCCAGTACATCCCTTTAAGCTGTTTGGATAATTACCCTGGTTGCTAACATTTTTTTCTTGTTTCTAGTCTTTTAGCTTTCAGCCATGGAATCTTATTATGCCTTTACATCACCAGATTACAGATCCATCTGCCACCAGAAATCCCTTTCATAATGGTTTGTAAGTCAAGATCAAGTCACCTTTTCTCCTGAATAAGCTAAAAGCACTCAGCTTTGCTCGTCTTTTACTATAAAGCCTGGTTGTCCCATCTTGGATTAATCTTGCAGCTTCCACCTGAACCTTTTCTGGTTTTAGTTTTTTATTAGGTAGACACAAAATTTCCTTAGAATTGCCAAAGCCCATAGCTAGAAATTCCCTATCTGGGGGACTGCATTCAGCCTCATGTAGCTCTGAATTACTCATTAACTTAGAAGGAAGGGTGCCTTGGGCATAGAGCTGAAACTTGCTTTGTTCTGGAGTGCAGTGATGGTGGCTTGAGTGTCCCTATTACATTAATAGAAGCTAAAATCCAAGTCAGTAACATAGAAAATTAGTAATTAAAAAAAACCAGTTTCCTGATGTCAAAAACATTTAAAGGCCTAATAATCCTATAGAAAGAACTTGAAATGCAAGGCATCAGAGTAGTTTCGTTTCCTTGCAGCTCAACATGAGTAAAGAAGAGGTAGAAAAGTTCAGAGAAGAAGTAGAAAAGTTCAGAGCAGGACGAGAAAAATGATCACGGATATAATGAAAATACTTTCATTCACTGAGTGATTAAATAGGCTAGATTTTTTCAGTTTGGATAAAAGTTGATTGAGGAGGGAAGGTGGCAGAATGCAACTGAAAATGAGGCAGAAAAGGTGAATGGCAATGACTGAGTGCAAAAATGAGGGAGGCATTGAATGGAAAGACAGTGAACAAAAAGAGGCACTTCTCTATCTGTCCTCTCCCACACTTGGATGTTTCCTGTCACGAGGCCTGTGCGGCTGCTAAAAGTCTACATACATTCCAGAAGCAAACAGGCAAAGGAAGAGCAGAAAGATCCAGTAAAGGCCTCCAATGCCACCTTGGGAAGGGGCATGTAGGGCCTGGAGGGGTTGGAGGGGAGGTACAGGGGGTGCTACCTGTGTTTGTGATACCTGTGCTTGTACTCCAGGCAAGCTGGCCACTGCTGGAGGGTCACTTTGGAGGGTCTCTGATTGTTCTCTTTCCAGCTGTTCATGTGGTCTTAAAATGGGAAGTCTAATGGGGAATTCTATGCAGTTTCTTACTGCATGCCCCAAAGCCACGCAGCTGGTCAAGAGAAAAAATGTTGCGTTGGTAAGAAGAACCAGATCGGCTTGGAATAGGCAAATGTAGCTGAATACAAATGCATACACACACAGTGGGAAAGGAGATAGTAAAGAACAGAAATTAGAAGGATGGGAAACCGGAAAAAGTCTTAATGAAGTGACATGTCACCAAAAAAAACCTAAGGCAAGAGGGCCATTTGCAATGAAAGAAATGTTTGAGAATGTCTGGTAATACAAAAAAATTCTAACAATGATTCTAGTCTATAAAAACATGTTTTTAATGTAGACATATCAAATAGTTTCAATATATCTTGTTGTTCCAAGCAGTTTTCTGAAAAGTCTGCCTGAAGAATTCACAGAGGCTGAAGATGAAATCTGTTCCCTTGCAATAGTAACTTGGCATTATGCAGAGCTAATAAGCCGGCTGTTTTTAACCAGTAGGTCTGGGTGCAGTAAGAACTTTAAAGAGCTGGATGAGGAGATGTGTGGGCTATTGAAGTTGGTAAATCATGGGAATGCTATAAAGGCTTGCCTGGAGAAAAAGAAGATTCAGATATTGGTAATTATAGACATATCAGCCTGACACAGACAGTGAGCCTGAGCAAAATAGTGCAATCTCGCAATCTTGCTAACAACTAGGCAAAAAAAAAAAAAACAAAAACAAAAACAAAACAAAAAAAAAAAACAAAAAAAAACAAAAAAACAAGAAATACACTGACAATAATCAGTTTAGGCTTACGGGAAACAAATAGTTCAATACCATCATGGTATCACATCTATTTAATTGGTGGCAGAGTTGTTTGGAATAATTTATTCATCTTTGTCTAAGGTATTTGATACCATTATATTTGACAACTATTCCAAACAACAAGTAATATTAAAAATATGGTAACATACTAAGTCTGAAACCTGCTGTTGAATATAGGGCTACATTCAGTAGGAAACCCTTGGCTTTCTTGACCTGTGCTGTCTAACCCTTGGTTGTATGAATGTCTTAAAAACAAATCTATAAATACTATTGAAGGTTGATGAGAGAGGATAATGAAGACACAGCATTGAGCCCAATTATTTCTTACAGTGGCAGCCTGCAAATACAGTGGGCTTTAGTACAGCCAAAAGTGAAGTGGTTCTTGTAGGGAGAACATGAGTAAGAGCATTTCCAGAAAGGGGAATGCTGCTTTCAGTAACAACAACTCCAGAAGAGACTTGACCACAGCCTACATAGCTACACCAAGATCAGAAATCTGGTCCTGGGGGGGCTCCTTACCCTACAAGATCCAACAGTTTGAGCTGTAGCTACAAAGCTCCATTTTGAGCTAAGATCCACCAGGATCTTTTAACACCATGAGTTCCTAACCATCTAACTGCTTCCTAAGGTTTCTTGCAGACTCTTTGTTGCCATAGAAGCATATGAAGCTCTTTTATACAGGAGGTCATTCCAGAAAAGCAATGTTCACTTTATTCAGTAAATGGACTCTAAAAATGTCCATATGTCTACTCTTTTTGTGCTCTTTTACAGACCCTCCAGAATTAGCCCATGGACACCAGGTCAGGAGACCAAACTCACCCATTGACCCTTTCTGCACACAAACACATTTCCACGAGTCTCTGAAATGGGTGCGGTATTTCTGTGAGTGTTTCACTGGGTTTATACAAAGGATTCGTCCACCTCCTTGGCATTTTCTTATGTCACCTGCATAACCATACTGTTGTTGTTAAGCTGTGTGCTCAGGCTGACTGTCCTCATCCTTTTCAGTGCCCTGCTGTCCAGCTTTTAGGTATCACTGTGTTCTTTCTTCCCTACAGATACGATCTGGCTCCTACGTTATGAACTCCCTGGATTGCTATGTATAAGTGAGTTGCCTCCTTCACTGCTTCATACTCCCTTCTTTTTAGAATCAGCCAGAACATTATAATTGATAATTTTAATAATTTATTTTAGACAACAGTATTCAATGCAGCTAGCTTGCAAACTGATAGTAAGTAGAGATTGCCCAGCCTAATTCCTCATCATCTACGAAGATTCTTCAGCTTTGAAGGGAGATAGACTCAGATTTGACCAAGCAGGTTATGTTAGGATTAGGATGGTAATTTTGTACTTAGCTTGTTTTTCCTGCTTGGACTGCTAGACAACACTTCTGTCTCAGTTATTTCTGTAACAGCAATAAGGGACAAAGCCAGGATTGAACTGAGTCAAAGAATGAAAGGCAGAAGAAATGTTCTTCAGTGGTGCAGGATTGTTTCTTTCTGCAGAAGCACACAAAGTGCCTGTTTGTTGTGTGTGCAATTGCCAAGCTGGGAAGTTATAGACAATATTGATTTGGGCTCCCAGCTCTTTGGAAGCAGGCACTGGGTGGAAGCCAAGAAGGCTGAAGTCTAAATGCGAAGCTGTTCGGGCTCAATGAGGCATTCTTTGAGAGAGGGGACCCTTCTTTTCAATGTTTGCACCTGTGTGTGCTGTGTGTGTGTGCATAAGGAGCTAACAGGAGGTAGCATTGTCCAGACACCACAGCAGGGAAACCAGGGGAGGGATACTCCCCACTAGTTTGTGGTTCTAAATTCTCTTGTTGGGTTGGCAGGCTGTCGTGTGAACTCCTCCCCGATCTACATTTAAGTGCTCTGCAACGGGGATAACATGTTGCATAACAGGTTGAGGGTGGTTGGAGGGGGTCTAAATGAAAGCCAAAAATTAACTACTAGGTTTCATTATGAAATTTCACAAATCCTTTTCCTGAATTTGGATGGATATTAGCTTCTCGTATAATTTCATGACTGCAAACCACAAACCTGCTTTCACCACCTATGAGATAACTTAATCCAAATTTATATCGGTGCTATTTTTTCAGGTAAGCCTTACAAGTTTACACAAAAAATATTTGATGGTGACTTCACCCAGGTAAGAAGAAATATAACTTTATAATATTACTTTAACTTTTCTGGGCAGAGTGGAAGATGAAGTGAAAGTGAACTTAACTACAGTTTTCTGACATTTGAAATGTTTCTGTCATGTTCTCTTTCTGATGTGAGGAGCTTGATGACAGAGAAGGCATTTCTCAATCACAAAACAGGTTGGAAAGTGTGAATTTGAATTATATTTTCTGCTTTTATAAAGAATACTATTTATATAACAGCATTTACATGGCTTATGACTCTATCTGGTTTTTATGACCTCTAAGTGTGGAAAATATGTGCCAAAGGGCAAAAGCATTCCCAGAGATCGATATAATACAAACAGCCCTGCACAGCCAGCCTGCAAGAAAAATGTGATGGTTGACAAATTCTTTGCTCCCCACAGTACTCTGGGTTGTTGGCTAACCTCAAGCATACATCAGTTAAGGTCTATGTGGATGGCAGGATTTTGCTCACATCTGCATTGTCTGACCTCTCAATTTCAGCTGCATATCTGTGTCACCTCCTGATTGCTCTCTCTGTAAAATAATCCTCCTTAAATTATTTAGATACATATTCTGCCATCCCCTTGGCTGCTGTTCTAATTCTGGTGAGTGAAATGACCTCAATTAGAAATTCTTGCTAAAACATACAACATCACTGAGAGGGTTGCAGTTTGTCTTGTCCCTTCTTGCTTTGCTTTTCTTAAAGGCCCATTTTGTATGTGTTTGCTTGTCTGCAACTCATTAGCTCCTGTCATTACTTTCCCTTAAAACAAAACTAACTAGAAGCTAATTATTCAATTTGCAAAAAAGAATTAAAAATGCCATAATTAAGGTTACAGTTTTCCTTTTTATATCCTTAAAAGGATACTTTGTTCCCTAATTATATAATCATATAAAACCAAGCACCATACACACATATGTGTATGTTTTATATCAGCAGGGGGGGTTTATTATTTCATTAGAAATCCTTCCAATTTGTGGCAGCAAAAGCAAGACTGGTGTGATGGCTGTTAATTTGTAACTCAGAGCCTTTTATTGTTGCTCATGTTACTGTACTAATTAAGACATACAGTATTGAATGTCTCTTAACAACTCTGTTTTAGTACCACTTCCAAATATGTTTTGCACATTATTCTTTTGTCAAAATCAGTAATACCATGGTTCCAAAAGTAGCTGTTTTTTGACAGAGAGAAGACTTCAATTTATCAATTCTTACAAAAAAAAAAAAAAAACCAAAAAAAAACCAAACAAAAAAACCCAAAAAACCCAAAAATTGTGTTTCATCCCAGCATCCCCTTACTTATGAATATTTTTTTTCTTAGAAATGATCTGGAACTTGCTCTGAAATTGAATTCTGTAGCCACCAAAAATTTTATCACATCTTTACTTTTTAATTCACCCATCTGAAACATCTGGTGCTTCCTCATTAATTCTTCATTACCCATGAGAAAATCAGGACTGATAACATTGAATTCTGACCTTTGCATGAACCAGGGGTTTCCTTCTGGTCAGGCTTTCCAAGGTCACCCCTGGCTGTCACATCCATGTGATCTGAAATTTACTGAAAATATGCTTCAATTTTTTACCTCATCTTTCCAAAAGAAAGATACTTTGTGGAGAGAACCCACATCTGCCTGACTTGATTTGCCTTTCAAAAAACTCTCCTGACTCATGATTAATAAATAATTCTCTCAGAATGTGCAGTTTATGGCCCAACTGTTTGATCCCTAATCTCCAATATTAACTGTGGATTAACTCATACTTGCCTGGTGCTTTGTGTCTGTATCCTACATGAGAAGCTCTTTTGCAGTCCTTCGTTAATCTCAGTACTGTCTGGTTTGGACTCAGTATCCTCACATATCCTCCACAGATTTGTTGTCAGCTAATTCAAAGACTAGAAAAACAGTCAATTGGCTGCTTTTTTTTTTTTTTCTTTTTTCTTTCCCCCCCAAGACCTGTATTTATTGACCCATTATTTTTCTGCAGTTTTCATTCCTCCACTATGCTGATGATATTTCCTTTCTTTCATGATGACATTTCCTTTCTATAAATTATCCACTATCTTCTTGGTTGCATTTTCCCCCCTTTTTCTTGTCATGTCCTGATGTTACTCACATTTCTTCCTATAAACTCTGAAGATTGCTGTACTGTTTTTTTTTTGTGTTTGTTTGTTTGTTTGTTTGTTTGTTTGTGGTTTGTTTTTTTG
>VWZN01003869.1:1620200-1646926 GCA_013396955.1 Regulus satrapa
TTTTTTGTTTGTGGTTTGTTTTTTTTTTTTTTTTTTTTTTTTTTGTATCCACAGTTAGACTGTCATTTCTTTACCAGAATTCTGGAAGTATGGCCAAATTCCACCCTGATAGCATTTGTTGGATTTGGCAGATGGAAACCAAACAAGCCACATCCGGCAATGTATTAATATGTTGATAGATTGCAAAACCAATCTTATATTTACTTCAAATATTTACTGACGTCAAAAGACACCTTTCCTTTTCCTCCTGCCCTTCCACCCACATTCCTTTTCCCCCAACATTTTTTTAACCATACATCTATTATATGCTGTGTCCAGGACAGTGTCATGGGGCAACATGTCCTGGCACCTGATTCCAGTTACCCTCTTGCTCCTAACACCAAACATCTCTGGCACTCATGTTGAAAGGGTCCTGGATGAGCAAGAAGGACTCCTGTCTTCCTTTTGAGCCACTGGGCAGGAAAAAGAGAGTGGACTGGGTACAGTGCAAATTTTTTTTTGCATCATCTGGTATCTCAATCAAAGTCTTACTAGTGTATAATTTAATGGGAAAAGATGGTTGGTTAAAAAAGTGGTTGAGGTAAAATCCAGGAGAATAAAAACTATTTCAGGGAAAAGGAGAAAAGCTCCACTTCAAACTCAGTCAAATGAACATGACCTTGCTCTATTTTGTAAAACACTATTTCTGTTTTTTCATCATTTCTAGCAAATACAGAGGAAAGGTGCTGACAGGAGAAGAGATTTATCATGGCAAGTTATAGTCTGTGGCCAAAGTGAGGGTAGCCTTTCTCTCTGACTGCAACCTTAGAAAGACATTTGAGATTATATGAATCCAGCTGTCTGCAGCCTGTTGAATATGACAGCTGGAGAGGTACCTGGTGGATTTTTTAATCTGTGTGAATTGATTTTGTAGGTAAGTGTAGAGACTCCACACCTGGTAGCTGCATGCACCAGTATCCAGTATTTTCCTGTCCCTGCTGCCAGTTACAATAGCTTGTAAATCTTCTCACTGGCAACAGCACTATCATTCAGTTTTGACCACCTGTGTGAGAGCAGAAGAGGCAAACTAAACCAGGCTGCTTACACCTAGTGCCACTTTTGGTTTATTTATCTTTTTATCACTTTGTTTAGCAATAGCGCTTTGAGACTCTCACTGTGGACTGAAGCCCCACTGTGCTACACGCTGTGCGAGGACAAAACGAAAAGGAAGTCCTTGCCCTGAATGATTTATTTTTCAAGATAAAAAACCCACACAGACAGCAGAATGAAATAAAGGAACAATAGTCATCATAGCAATAGTGACGCACCAGGATTATAGGCAAGGGATGTGGGTCTCTGCAGCATTATCCCTACGGAAGGATAATGATGGCTTTAGCCAGGGAAATGGATGTTACACCAACAGAGATGTGAGAGGATGAGGAACAGTGTAAGATTCTCGCTGGGCAAATGCATCATATTATGTGAAATACCTGATTCAGAAAGAAAAGTCTGTGGATCCAAGTGGAGGCCCCTGGAGCCCCAAAACATGAAAGAGGGCAGAGAAGACTTCCAAGTAGAAGGGACAGGAATGAAATGCAGCAGTTGTCTGCACTGAGAGTGATGGACCAGCCAAGATAAAGGATAAGGAGGAAGGGGGAATCTTGCAGTCTGATTTAGAACAGTCATTAAGACTTGCCTGTAAGTCCCTTGCCAAATCATGTCCCTAATGATATCTCAACAGCAAAAATATATCATTTCCATGTCCTCAATTTCTATGTATAAAGCAGAAAAGGCTATTCACAGGCAGGTAGAGTAAGCAGATGTGCAGAGAAAGCAGCATCCCTGACTGAGAGTTGTGACTGTTCAGGAAAAAGGAAAAGGAGGGATTAGAAGCTGCTCACATGTTCTCAGCTGACCATTGCAGGAAGAAGGGAGATGCAGGGAGCCCTTGTAGAAGCCAAGAGCAGTGGCAGCAATTGAAAAAGGAAGCATGGGGAGTCCACGATGCTGAGATCACCAAAAGCACGCAGAAGAGGAAACATGAGGAAAACAATTGAAATCCCAGTAATACGATTGGCAAGAGAGCTGATGAAATTCACTAAGAAATCAAGAACATCAGGACAAGGAGGGAGAACAAAACAAATAAATATCAGGACCATGCCAACACGTCCCTGTGTGCATGTAGACAGCAGCCCCTGGTTCCTGTGCTGTGTCCAACAATACTGCCTCACTGTCTTCTCCAAAGAGGCTGGACAGAGCAGGTGGTGAACAAAGATGTTGTCCAGAAACCATGGGGCTGGTGTCCAGTGAAAGGACTGGTTCTGCTGTGATCTTCTTCTGCACATTACCAACCTCCGCCCCAAAGCGGACACCTGAAACAGGCCATTTTCGAACCATCAGGATTTTAAAAATTCATCCTACATTTTCTGCTCATGGCTCGTGACACCATCCTGTTTATATTTCCTTGGTTACTTTCTCTGTTTCTTCATGTTTGGATTTACATCTCTGCTTTGTGGTATGTGAGATGGGGAGAGCCTTTAGATAATATATGGCAGGTGATGTTTATTAAAAAAAGGAGGGAGAAAACAGAGAAGCGAATGATTTGGTACAGCAACTCAATAAACTAAAACATATTTTACAGAAAAACCCACCAGCAATCATGTAGTATAATATCACATGCTGAGTAAAATTCGTGGCTATGCATAAGTTAGTGCAGTGCCTTGGCAGATAAAAAGATTAATGAAATCTTCCCTTTCTGTTCACAGAAAAAACAGTTCTCACAGACTCCCTTAAATCACTTGTCATTGCCAAACTCCCATTTTCCTTTTCCATGAACTCAAAAGCCAGGGATGAAAAGGCATAGAGAAATTTTGCCAACCTCCAGCTTCATATTTTCTGGCATCAACATTTAATTATCTCTGCAGGCATGTGGCAGGCAAGTCTGTTGCCATACATTTTTTATACACAGAGTATGAAATTTTGTGTGGTGACTAGAAGATGATACCTGATGTGGGATGAGGAGATTAATTGGCTTTAAAATGATTGTCTGTGCATCAGCAGAAGTATGTAGGGCACTTTACATACGAATTTAGAAAATCTAAGTCACAGTGAAAACGAAACATTTCAATCTCCAGATCTGCACTGATTTACATAGGCACCTAACTTAACCTGCCCATGCTCCTTCAGGGGACTTGGAAACCACTGGACTTGATCCAGTAAGCCCCATATGGGTGTTTAGAGACAATTGAGGTGCCCTTGGCTGATGTGTCGCAGCTGCAGCTGGTGACCTGGAGTGGTCCAGGGTCCCCAGGCATTGCTCCACCTGCCCATGTCTTAGGAACTGAAGGACCCTCTGGCAGCACCAGAGAAGAGCTGGTCCCCAGGTGGCTTTGGGAGTCTCTCCAGTGGCATTGAGCTTCTGGTGAGGTCAGAGGTTTGAGATGCCTGAGTGTTTGAGATGTCTGGGCCAGGTGACAGATTCGGAGCAGGACAGTAGGGTCAGACTTTTCCCTGGCTCTGCTTTCCCTTCCAGGACACTTTGTTAACACTCAGAACAGTGATGGAGAGGACTGAAAAGTGAACTTAACATTCATTGTTTTCCCTCAGACAGGACTCAGCTGCAGCCTGGACAGCTGCTCTGTCTGCATTCTTGCTGGTTATATTTTTCTAAGATGCTCATTATTTTAGGTGCTGAGTTGTTCAAACCCTGTCCTCCTTCACAACTGTCCTTTTAGCAGCTCTATGGATTGCCAATTGATATTCTTTTACTTTTTACTGTATGTGAGAATAAAAATTGGAATGTCAAAGGGTTCATTTCCATATTTACAAGACAGATGCGTGCTGGCAGAAGGAGTAGCCACACACATTATTCAGACTTCCTTGTGGACTTTCTACCCCTTTCTAGACCCTGCTCATGGTCTCTGCACTTTCACTCGCTGAAAAGGCACCTCTTGGGAGGCTTGGTGTGTCTACCCAGATGAGCTGGCTGATGAGTGTGTCTGTTACCAGCACAAAGCAGCACAAATAGTTATTGTGAATGTCACACAGAGACCAATAGTGTACTTTGGCAAAAAAAAGAACAAAAGTCAAAACCAAAAAACAACAACAAAAACAACAACAACCAAAAAAAAAAAAAACCCAAAAAACAAACAAAAACCAAAACTGGATTCTTTAGTGTGTTTGTTTGTGTTTGTGTTTAGTTTTGAGTTTTGATTAAAAAAAATTGCTGTGCTTTATTTGAATGTCCCTCCAGCACTAGTCTTTTAATTTTTAAATTTATTCTCCTTCTCCCTTTGGAGGGAGTAAGTGTGAAAGAAAAGATGTAAAACTGTAAAA
Source organism: Regulus satrapa (assembly GCA_013396955.1). Taxonomy (NCBI): domain Eukaryota; kingdom Metazoa; phylum Chordata; class Aves; order Passeriformes; family Regulidae; genus Regulus; species Regulus satrapa. Next base: position 1,624,515 of record VWZN01003869.1, read on the forward strand.
TGATGGATTTTTCCCTCATGGAACGAATCAGAGCTGGATATTTTTAATCAATTCCCCAAACTCACATGGCTCTTTGAATCAGCAAAGAGTGTAAAAACACTTAACAAGCTCTTGCCTAGAAAAATAGAGAGCAGTGAGCCCAAACTTCCCGGCTTGGTGGATCATGATGTCATTCTGGTGTCAGGGTGGGCTGGATGCCAGACCCATTTCTCTTCTATCTGACTGGATTTCCTGCCCATGCACCATACAGTCTAGCGCTGTAAATCCCAACCCCTCATCAGTGCATTGGACGGTACAGGTCATGGGCTGCTCCTTGGGAACAGAGAACAGTCCCCAACCCTGGCACTCTGTAAGAGCAGATTACACAAATATCTGTCAGGAGAGCTGCAGATTTAGCATATGATGAGGCTTGATGGCTCACAGGGTCCCTCCAACCATATGGTTGTGGACGTTGCCCACAAGGTTCTGCTCCCAGGACGTGGCCATCGCCAGGGCAATATTGCTGCCTGATCTCCACCACCCTTTTTCTGAGAAATGCCTTCAGAACAGGCAGACAGAAATGCACTGCTGTAGCTGCCCTCACGGCTGCTGGGACAGCTCCAGCTTGGTCATTCCCAAGAGATAAGGTACCAGGGGCAGGCTGTGGACCAGGTAAATTGTCCTGTTGGTGTGCATTTGCTTTATAAATGAGCTGAGTTTGATATTCCAGATGTGGATGCCTCATGACCTCTCCAGGTGACACACCAAGGTGCAAATAAAAGCAATGTAAAATAAATATGAGTGGAAAAGATCCACAACAGTGGGACAAGTGGTGGACTGTGAGATTTTCATGCCATTACCACAAGGAGCTGAAGAGGCAGTGAGAAAGCTGCTCAAGAGGCTGGAGGAGACTAGACAGATGGCACCAAACTGGAGTGGGAAGCAGCATTCTTCTGGAAAAGCAGCAAGGGAAAGCATTGAGGAGGAATGGGGCAGAGGTATAGGGAGAGCCAATGGGAGCCACAAGGAGCTTTGGAAATACAGGATGGAGGGAGGAAGGGAGGAAGGGAGGAAGGGAGGAAGGAAGGAAGGNCACAAGCAGCAGCCCTAGAGAGGACAAGGAAAGATTTAAAAGCTAGGAAAGGAGGTTATCCACTATACTGGTTTATACATGTGATGGTTCAGGAAAGGATTATGGTTATTCTGTGAAATGAGGGTGAAGTAACAGTAACAGCCCAGCAAGTGTGTGGCTGAGTATGAAATCACAAGCTGTGTCTGGCTTTTAGTCACTCTGAGACACATCTGGCTAGGATTAGTATGCTCATGACCAGAGCAGCTCCATTCAGTGTGGGTGAGACAGTGGGCTGGAAGTGGCTGGAATGCAGGGAGATTCAGGGGCAGAGACTGAAATGAGCAACTTGAAGCAGGGTCCTCCCAGAAAACTTCCAAGCAGTTCTTTGGAGGACCTCTGTGTTTTGCATGGATTACAGGGGCAGGCTATAGGGACACTCACCTCCTGCTTCCAGCACCCTCTGACAGCAGCACAGTTCCTGGCAGTGGGGTCCCACACCACCCCTTGCCACCCCACCTGCTTTGGTCATTTATGCCCTTGCCCTGTAAGCACAGGGGATTGAAGTCTTGGTCCCTTCACAGTTTTATTCAGCCACACGGTTTGCAGAGAAAGGGCAACACAAATGTCAGCAGCAGGTCTTTGGACCTCAGCTTGGTCCAAGCAGTACTCAAACTTGCAGGGTGTTTGGTGAGTGCTGTGATAGCTGTTAAATGGTTCCCATGTGCTATTCTTGTTTATATTGTTCTTCTGACAGGTGATACCTTTTTTCCATTGAAATGGTATCCCCTTGTTGGCAGGCTTTGGGTCAGCAAGGAGGAGACCTGGCCTGTTCCAGTTAATTCTGTAATTGCTATCTAACTGCTGACAGAAAGCTTTTGGGAAGCTTCTTAAGCAGCCTAATGATTTTACATTGTGTACACCTAGAGACGCACTCAGCCTTTCCAGCTCTTTTGGTGCACTAACATGTCATGTAATGAAACCATTCAGCTGAGATTAGAGGAAAGTTGTAGGTGCAGGCAGTGGGGAGTTGGCTGGTCACAGCTGTGTCTTCCTGACATTTGTATTGCCAGGGTCACAGAAACGGGGGGAGTGGAGCATGAAATGAGTACATTGCTGAGAGTTTATTAACAAACCAAATTGATACTAAGCTATCTAACAGGGAGAGTATGATTTTGCTCCAAAATCCAGTTGCTGCAATGTCACCTTCATATCCCTATAAAGCACTTTCCTCCCTCCAAGATCTTGAAAGACATCTTTGTCTGAGCTCAGTAATTTCAGTGGATGACAATTTCTATTCCATGACAGAAACTTCCCCATACCTTAATATTAATTGCTTTTAAAAGTTTAAGTTAAGTAGCAAAATTGCAATTGTTATTCCCCATATCTTCCAGCCAAGGGAGGGAGCATTTATACAGCTATTGCTGAGAGTACTTGGCAAAATATTTGTTTGTGGCTTTAAGTAAATTTCCAGTGGAGCCCCCCCATGGGTTATTTCACAGTTCTCTGCTTAGGAAACTCAGCTAAGGTCGTGAAGGACAGACTTCTGCAACCCTCCCAACTTCTGGATAGCTTACGCTCCTGTGAGTAGCTCCCTAAAGATTCAAGGGACTGCTTTTGCAAGCACAACTAAAATTGCTCATGGGTTTCAGAATTTACCCTGGAAAGCATGATAGAGAAAATTCATCAGAGAATAGGGAGGTTCCTCAGTGCTCCAAATAGAAGAAAGTGTATTTCTTTTGTTCTGTCATTCCTCCATTTCCTTCCTTCCTGTTCTGCGTTTTTATCCTTCCTGGCTTGCTTTCGCTTCCCTCTCTTCCTTCTCCCTTTTCTCCAACACAGGTAATTGAAAAACTCATTCTGGAATTCCTTTGTCCCTGCAGCAGGCACTGAATAGTGATTCCAAAATAGTCCAGCCTTTCTTTTAATCCATAATTCATCATCCTAAATTGTTGCTCCTCACTGAAACCCTGAACAAAATGTCAGATGTAGCATAAAGAAAAGAAATCAAGCAAATGAAAAACGGACAAAAGGAAATGCAGCAAACCTCAAGGGTATCTGCAAAGAGAAATAATTTAATCCAAAAAGGCTTCTCAGCGCTCATACAGGAGATGTGACTTGTGCCATGTGTGTGTCACACTGTGTTATGGGAAAGCAGGACTGGTCTTGGGACGTGCTGTAGAGCAACTTAGGTGGAATAAAGCAGAGACATGGAAAGACACTAGAAAACATCTTTATCTACCACCTGTACTTTCACAAGTAGAACTGCAGTGAGTAGCCAGGCTCGGCTCTGTCAAGGCTTTCTCCACCCCATGTCTGACTCCCACCTGACATGAGCTGTTTGCTCAGCTGACACAAAGAGCTGCCACTGACTGAGCCTGATGGCCCTGCCCTGATCCCTGTGAAAAATTGTAGCAGCCATGGGAAAGCTGTGAGACCTAGACAGTAAAGTGGGATGGGATCTGCTGGGGGCAGTTGTAGTGTCTTCAGGTCCCTGAGATGTGTACCCAGTGCAAAAGTCTTCATGCTTCTGAACATGCAGGTTGCCTCACAGGGATACACACTCCAACCTGACATCACATTAATATGGAATTTTTTGAAAATGCCTTTAGCTGGAAGGAATCCAAAGAGAGAGTTTTGTGGCATTGTTACCTGCAGTTTCTCTTCCATCTCTGACAGCGGTCACCTGGAAGCAGTTTCCTTCTGTGAAGTGCCACCCGCTTGAGGTGTAGGAGCAGACAGTCTGGACAGGATTGCAAGAGTAGGCAACAGAGGATTCTGAGGGCTGGAATAATTGAACTAATACTATTACTAGTCTTCCTGCTTCCACTGAGGTCAGTGGGGGCTCTTACTGTGGTCTTCATGGGAAACAGGGTCAGGCTCATTTTTGGGAAGAGATGATCAAAACTGAAGACAAATGCTTGTACATATGATCGTGCCATGATTTGAATCTTATTTGTCTTCCTGTGTTATTCATGCAAAGATGTTGGAGAAATTAGATTAAAAAAGGATTTTTAAGCTCCTCCTGTCAAGAGAAAAAGAATGGAGAAAGCCATGGTGTTAGTAAATGCAATTATTAGCCATTCATTCCGCTTACCCCCTTAGGCTTGTGGCATTCCCATTAGAGTTGTCTTTTATATACACTGATTTAAGCTAGACTTGATGCTCCAAATAATTCCAGGGAGGAAAAAAACCCCAACAATCTATAAACATATTCAATGCCTTTTAAAAAATTGCTCTACTGTGGAAAAGAGAGGTTAAATCCTTGATCCAGCAAGGTGTTTTAACATATGCTTTTATTTCAAGCGTGTGAGTTGTCCCATTGATTTACACTCAAGAATTCTGCTGAAGAGGGGTCTTTGGCTTGTGTCTCAGCAAAAACAGCTACACATGTGCTTTGCTTTTGGTGTGTGTAGTCCTGTGACTCTCATGAGGAAACTCACATGCTTGGCTGGCTCAGGGCTGAGGGAGGGTCCTCAGGAGGTGGACAGCACAGTGGCATGGCCAGGGTTAGAGGAAAAAATGTCCCAGATCGGTGTCTCTGTTCCAGTCATCAACTCTTTCTCAACTGTTTTACTCTCTTCAACTGTTTGTAGCTTTGGGATAAACCATAGTAGTGAGAGAGTTTCTTGGGAAAAAAACCCCAAACTTTTACTCAACATTTTGGCCTTTGCAGTTCTGTCCTTTGCCAGACATGGAAAAGAAAATATGTAGCCAAAATTTTAGAGTGTGGAAGAAGTGGATACTATGACTTTGGTTTTAATCAGGGAGGGGAGTTTTGGAAAGCAGAGAGGAAACAAGAATTTAGGTCTAATTCTGCTCCTTCTGGCAAAATACCACCCCTCACCCCTCCACATGAGATCATTAGCGTGGCTTTTCTCCAAGCTGATAGCAGAAGTGCCTGGCTCGTACGCCTTGCTCACATGCTCAGATAAAGCTCTTGCCAGTTTTGGGGCCAAAAGGGATTTCTCTCCCAGGTCAGCTGCAGTGACCGAGTTCCTCCCTCTTCTTCAGAGAGAGGCACTGTTTGCTCCTGCAGACCACTTGGGAAGGTGTGCCAGACCTCCTGCCAGGGCCTTCTGTGGGAATAGCTTTCTGTGAGAATAGCCTAATGCGGGAATAACTTTTGGTTTTACTACAAGACTTGAATTTATAATGGGGCACTGAGAAGTATTGTAGGGTGGAGTAGACCATTCCTTTGCCCTAGGTCTCACCCCACATTGACTCCAGTCCTGGAGTTTGGGCTCAGCAGTCCCAAGATGGTCCCTTCCCACCCCATGCCCTCTAAAATCCAGCTACTGCATGCATTGTGGGGAGGGAGACCCATTGCAAGCAGTAGCTGCTGGCAAATTAATATGACCTCAGTACGGGAGTGAGGTGGATACACACTCAGGGTGTGTTTTGTCAATTAATTTTGAGCTGGAATATCTTCTGTCTCACTGTCAATGCACAGCATCCCTGGTACTTTCAAAGCAGAGCAAAGCTTCTGTGCCAGACATGCCACCAAAGCTTTGCTGGGAGCTGAGCAGCACAGGCAGCTTGAGCGAAGCACACAGAGAAAGATCTGAGCACACTGGGATGTAGGAATGCTGGGGAAAGGATGATGGAGTTGTCTGGGATTCCAGCTTCTTGGGCCTGGCTCAAGGCTTTACACTTTGTTTATACAATAGTAATCCCAAGCACTTCACGTGACAGATCCCTGGTGATACATTTCGGGGGGGGGGGGGGGGGGGTTTACACTGATTTACACTGCCTGAGGCCTTGGCCTCTATTTTCCAAAGAATTTTCCAAAATTTGCTAATGAAAAATACCAGAGTGGTCGGATCAGTGCAGGGTCAGGTTACCTCAGTGAGCAGGCTGGAGAATGCAGGGAGCCCCTCTCCCCAGTCTCCCCCAGGGAAGCCCTGGCTGAAATCTCTTCCAGCCTGCTAAGAGGTGCAGGATGAGGTCCGTAGGCACTCGTACTCCAGGAGTTTATCTGCTAGGTCTCACAGTCTGTGGAAGACTGTCTGTAATGCACTCAGCTCCCACTTTCAAAAGCTGTGGGGGAACCCTTAGCAGACATAGAATTTAAAAATCTCAACACTGATTAACTCCTTCAGGTCTGAAGAGCACCCCAGAAATATCCTTCTCCCATTGCCTCAATTCAGCTCTGGGAGTGGCAAAAATGAAATAGTGCAATAGGGCCTGAAAGATCCCATTCCTCAAGTCAGATGAAATATCAGTAGCATCCAGATTTACTCTCCATGTCCCTGCTGCTGTACAGCTCAGAAACAGATACTGTTTTTCCAGTACCTGCTGGGGGGAGCCATTTAGCAGGAATCAGGAAAAAGGGGTCAGGAGATCCTCTGCTGCAGCCTCTGCATATGAACAGACCTAGAAGGTCATCCATGGGATCCAACTTGCCTTACCTCCTGTTTCCAGCAGCGGCACTAGTTAGATGTCACTTTTGTGACCCTCATCTCCCTCTCTTTCTTTGTCCAGAGCTTTCCTGCAAGGCTCTGTGTTCCTTTGCATAAGGAACAGCATAAATGTAGGTAGCATCTGAGCATTTCTATCCAGGTAGGAGGAATTTGCTTGTGCTGAGTTTATGGATCAGTGGAGAAAGGGTGTAGGAGGAGAAAAAGGATGATGAGAACTAAGTGTGCAATCTAAACCAGAGTGTTTGTCAGGATTTTGAAGTCTATGTAAACCATATTATTAATATTTAAACAAGGCTTGCTTTAAAATTTTTTTCTTTCTTTTTTTCCCCTCTCTCCTGCCTTCCTGTTACAGGATTGCAAAACTCATTTCCAAAGAGGCTTATTTTTTTGCTGTTACTAATAGCAGCTGAAGTGATTTATATGTACATTGGGAGAATAAGTGCATCTGAAAAGAAAAAACATCCATCCTTTCTTGCACCTGTATCCAAACTTACTCTCTTTTCTTCATCCTTCCCTCAGGGCTCAAACACACAATGAACTTAGTGTGGTTTCTGGAGCTGCAGTGGTAACTTGATAGTGTGTCCAGGCCCGAGAAGAGCCCATCTTTGCCTTGTTGAAAGCAAAACGTCCCCCTCTTAGTTTCAGGAGCTGGGAAAGGCTGAGATGTTGAGTTAAGAACATTGCCTGCCTACAGGCAGTGAGGTCTCCTCTGAAATTCACTGCTCTGGTTAGAATTTGCATTGCAGATTTTCACCTGGAATTAATTTTAATGATTCCATCATTCAAGCTCTGCCAAAGCAAGTTTATAATGGGAACATCGTCTTCACTTTAATGGGAGCAATGAGAGGGCAATACCAATGCCTGAGAACATTTAAACTTGTTTGGGCTATTTTTGGTACTGGAAATCTGAAGGTCTTCCTGAGGAGCCCCAGCCCAGAATCAGGCTGAAGCGTGGTGGCAGGGCTGTGGGTAGCACCTGTCCCTGTGGCAGAGCTGCTGGAGAGGGAGGCACAGGCCGTTGCCAAAACAGCCCTGCAGTCAGTAGTCTTGCCTGAATGCTTTTCTGCGCAAGCGGTTTACAGCCAGTATAGAAGAGCTCAGCACCAGCACTGTGTCTACACTGTGGGAGAAGGGACTGACTTAACTGAAAAAGACTTTCTAAGGTGAAACAAGTGGTTGTGGAAGGGCTTTATCAGGTTGGAACACATGAAGTTGGCAGCAAACACTGTACCTGATTTTGGTGGGAGGGTTTTCTCTTTGAGGTTGGCAAAGGTATGTTAATGAGTAACATTAGAATTGGATAACAGTGCACTTCCATGCAGGGTTGCCTGACTCTCTTGCTGTGCTTTCAAGCTGAACATATGTTTGCAATTATTAACATGATTAATGGGAACGAGATGACTTGAATCCCAATGAGGTCTATCTTGCCATCATGTGCAAAACCCTTGGTATGGGGATGTTTATGCAGTGTGGAAGTGCATGATTTCCTTCACTAGGAGTGGCCTTTGGAGGTCTAGGTGTCTAACTATAAAGAAATTTAGATTTCCACCATTAGAGCCTGGTGGTGTAGTCTAGTCCCCTGCCCCTGTGTCTCCAGGAGTACGGGATATGGAAAGGGCTGTGCAAGAGCCAATTCATACTGCCCCAGCTCAGTCTGGGTTTTTCTCCCAAGTCTGAGAAGGTTTGGGAAACATGAAACCACCTTCTCCCCATTGCCACCTGGGACAACCTCCAGGACACACAAATCTTCACTTCAGCTGAGACTCTCCTACTAATTTGTGTGGGCTCTAAACCTTCCTTTCCATTCTTGGTGGGAAAATTTTGCTAAGTGGTGCATAATTTTTACCTTGCTCTGTGTTTTCAGGAAGGGAGTAAAGTTGAGGATCTAGAACAAGAAAACCAGACATTGAAAATTCTTGTAATGTTTAATTTCTCTCCAGCTGCTAGACCCAGAGATCATCATTATACTTGGACCCTTCCTCCACCCTTCCATCACTTAAGTCCTGATCTAATTCCTTCTGACATAAGTACATATCATTCACCCAAAATCTGGAACAATATATCTGCAAATGAGTCATTCAGCACCTTAACAAACAGAGGTCAAAGCAGAATTGTACAGAATGAGTGCATTTGCCGAAGATCAAATATAGAAATGGAGAGAGGAACACCTTCCTTCAGATCAACAGAAACAAAGAACTGCCATGGGCACAGGAACCAGTGAAATCAGATTTCCCATTGTTTTGGGTCTGGTTCTTGAATCAAAGTTCCCATTTAATTTTCCTCAGGTTTCTAGACTTTCAAATTTGCTGTTTCTTTCAGATTCTGTGGGCTAAAGTGAGGGTAAGTTTATACCACATCCTTTGCCTCAGTCACAATACAGATTGAGGCTTTCTCCTGTGTCTCTATACATATTTTTGTTGATTCTGTAAGAAACTAGCCATTTCCAGGTAAGCTTGGAGCTGCCAGAAAGGTTTGAGATTGCAAGGAGAGCAAGCAGGTGGAAGAAGAATGAATTCTTAAATATTTTTTTATCCTTCGATATGTGACTAAAACTGCTATTCAATGCAAGTGCAGATGGCTTTTACAGTACCAGCAGAGTGTGCACATGTGTGTATGCAGATAGACATAGAGTATGAGTTAGCATCAAGGAGCTGCGTGACTAAATCTCCTTTTTAGTTTTGAAATATTCTATGTATGTATAAATATGTGCATGTACACATGGGCAAAAATGATATCTTCCTGTCTGTTTCTGCAGGAAACAAACACGTGCATTTTTCTGTTTAAGGATTTTTTTATATATTTAGAAGAATGTACAGCACTGTTGAATAGGCTGGTATATAATTATTCACCTTACTGCACTTTAGTCGTATGCTTATTCTTTTCAGATTTACCAAATCAAAAAAGCAGGTTGCATATTTGAGCTCTCAAATTCAGCCCCAGAAGAGTGTGTGGAGTGTGTGTGCGGGGTGTGCCTGTGGGTGGGGTGTGTGTGTTAGTTTATGTGAGTGGTTGTGTGCAGTAGGTGATGTACAGCTACACAAAGGTTGCTACATATCCCAAAAGCAGTAAGGCTACCCTGAACAATGTTATCAGATGGTCCCTAGTCATCTGTTCATGCTTCTTATTTCTGACAGGAATTTTACTGCTAGCAGACATTCAAGATTTTCAAGAGAGAATTCAGGTCATAGGAATAATCTGCAAATGGTTATTGGTCATTTTTCCCTGTGTGACTCTAACTGGGATCTATATGAATAAAAACTTGCCTAGTAACAAACTATGAGTTCCCAGACTGTAAAAGCTTTCAATGATCTGCACTCAACTGCTGATTTGTTTGGGTGAGCTGCCATGACAGAGAGGAACATTACCAGTTAACTAATGGCATGCTAGTAGAAATTATGGACTCAAGACCATCACTGCTAGAGGTGTACAATCACACAGAAGTTGCTGTCAAACAGCAACAATTTCTGGTAATTGCCAAGCACAGGGTGAGGCAGCAGTGCTCCATATTCCATTACCTGTCCTCCCAGACATCCACTTTTGCTGAGGAAGGGATTTTAGAAACAGAACCTATATTTAAGGTCAATTGAAGTCTGAAGAGATTCCAGTATCTTTTAAAATTGCCATTATTCAGTGTAATGCATCACTATGAACATTGGAAAAGGGAAGGGGAGCTTCTCTTATGCTGGGAGCTTGAGCAGTTGCCTGAAAGCAAAGAAGCTGATTTTTGGTTGAGGTAAAGCAAGCCCAAAAGGTGACCTTAAATGACAGCAAACTGCAGTTTGTGGGAAAGCATGAACCAGACTTCCTTTGTGACACTTCATCAGCATCAGCTGGGCTGAAGAGGTTACTTATTGCAGATGATGGGATTTCAAACGGGAAAGAGAAACTGCTTTAGCAAAGGGTGTTGATGCATGCTCATGTAAGGCACGCTCTTATGGCTGCCAGGCTAAGTCCCAAGAGACTTCTTTGCTTCCTGAGTCCTCTTGTGCTGCCTCCACTTGGGAGAAAGGCATGTGTGCACTATAGCAGGGCCTGATAAAGAGGACTGACTCCTTCACACTTATCTTCTTTTTCTCTATGTAGTATGAAGTAAATAATGCACAACAGCCTGGGTTTTAATAGCAAATGCTTATCACCAGGGAAATGCCTACAATTAAAAGATAAGCAGCAGTCCCATGCGAAGTAGTGTTAGCTAGCACCTGAACAAGTTGCAGGGTTTGTCGCCATATTTTTGCTGGCAAGCTTTCAAAAGAAAAATCTTTGTATTTCATTCACAGATCAGATTAATCAGTCAGTTGGGCTCTTATGTGACTGTACCAGAACCTCAGTTCTTAAAATATCTAAAGAGGATGGAGAAAGGGGGAGTTCCAAAGATGGGTCTGGGAATTTATCAGCCAGGCCAGGGCTTGGTATGCAGTGGTGCAGGGACTGCTGAGACCCCAAGTCATCCTCTTCAGAACCTAGTGCTCTGAGACGTGAGCTGTGGGGGTGAGGAAGGAGTGGGGGCTTGCTTTATCCCGCCCCTCCTTTCCTAACACTTTGGGTGGGCTGGCAGCCCCTGCCAAATGGCTGAGGGAGAGCTGTGGGAGCACAGCAGCAGCTGTGCCCAAGCCTGCCTTCCCTATGCTTCAGTCACAGCCCTAACTCCCTTCCAGAGCGAATTAAGATAAACTGAATTAGGGGCTCTCTATTTCTGAATGAGAGTGTTTAATCCACTGCTGATTATGTGTCATCACCTAATCCCCTTCCAAAGATAAATCAATTTAATTCTTTTGGATGTCCCCATATCAACAGGCCTGAACGTGACTATCTTCCATGCCTAAGGTGGCTGGAGAGATAACCAAGTTTAAGGACATCTGGAACAACTGATGACTGGAGGCAGACATGAGACATGGCAGTAACCTACTTCCCTAAAATCCCATGAAGATTTTCCTGCAAAAACCTCTGTGTCCATGTCAGCAGAGGCATTTGGTAGCTTCAGTAGGGAAGTGAGAGCCAGAAGCCTGCGGGTGCTGGTGTTGGCTCATGCTCAACTCCGTCACTTCACACGCCCAGAGTACATTCCTGCAGCTGAAGGCAGCACCATGAACAAACCCACATTCTTCTGCCCACATTGTCTCCAGCTGCAGTAAATTTTAAGCAAAATCAGGCCTTGTTTAACAAGGAAAGTTTACTTCTTTTGCTTCTTCTTTCAGGTTTCAATTTGTAAATAGTACTTAAACCTCTGTATTAGAGTATTTTCCACTATGACATGGCAGACTATCAGTACAGTGCAGTAGTTTGATGAATGCCAGAAGAGACATAGCGATCTGTAAGTATACCAAGACCTGATATTCAGTTCTGAAAGTACTGTGCAAATTTGCCTAAAATGTAGATGTATATTGGTACTGTTGTAAAACTGAGAATCTTACATTTTTTTCTTGCAATAGGATGACATTGAGAATGTAATGTTTTGTTACTGCTGTGCTTCAAATAATGGGGCTCAAACCCAGCCGATTCAGAGAGAAGAATCTTCACTGCAGACTGTTGGAAGGCTGGTAGGAACAACGACAGTTTTGCTGTTGAAAACTACATCTAGAACATCACAGCAGGGGACCTGAGTCATATTTTAAGTACTTTTGAATTAAATGTTTGTTTGAGAGAGCTATTTGGATGCCATCCCCTGAAAAGTCAGTAACTGCTCATACAGGACAGAACAGGGAAGCATTTGGCAGTCATCTCTGTAGCTCCCAGTAAGAATGTGTTATAAGTCTCTATGTGATGCATGGAGGGCAAGAGTAGTTGCATGTATGAAGAGGTGCAGCTCTTTGAGGACCAGTATTCATGATTCTCTTCTGTTTAGGAAAATCCAAATATTATTATTATTCTTATTAGTCACACGGCACTATTTGAAATGGGAACATTCTATTTTATTTCAAATAAAACAAAATATTTCATGGAAATGAATTGTGGATGGGCAGTTATTCATTTCACAAAATCTCTATTTTTTCCAGTCAATTTCATCTAAACCTGGAGCTGTTTTTCATTTTCTTCCTCCTCAAATACACGCCACACTGAAAATCCAAGTATCACAAACTCTAGATCCAGATTTCTTTCAGCACTGTTTCACCCACACAGCCCTCCTGGACTGGAAGGATGTGTCCATGACACAGATTGGGTATGGCCTGTTTTCCAGTCATGGCAAACCCCAGAAATACAAAGACTCACCTTTGAGGAGTGGGTTATATGAGACACCCTCTCTGCTGGTGCCTGGGTTTTTGGAAGGAAAAAAAAAATCATACAGAGTATCCCTGATTTGTTCCCTCTGCCAGACATTGGCTGAGCGGCTGTTTTTACTGCTGATGTGGAAGCTCAATTTTTGAGACACATGTCATCTGGTCCAAGCCTATCAATATATTGTAGCCTGTGGCTTTTATGTGAGCAGGATGAACAGGTGAGAAATCGCCTGAAGAAGATCAACAGGGGATAAATATTCCTCTCAATGTAGTGATGGAAGAAAAGCCTGGATAATGAGTGATTTTCCATCTCAGCAGATGGCTTTTGTGCTTCTTTCTTGCTCTCTGCTATACCCAGAATAAACTTCAGTAACTCATCTGTAAAAATACAATTTCATCTTCTGCAAATCTCATGTTGTTTGTGAAGTACTGTTCAACTGTTTTGAGTAAATGTTTATTAGATGCTAATATAACTGTGCTACTTGTGCCTAAGAACCCAAGTAGCTTAGAGTTTCTAATCCTTCTCTTAATTTCTCAATTTCTTCCTTATAGGTCTTCTTCTTGCACTTGGTTATATGCCTCAAATATGATTTAAGTGCATTTGCTTTAGAGAATTTTCCCCTTGATTCTTGTATGACAGCATGATTCTTGTCTAGCTGTAGTATTAATAACAATCACACATTTCTTTCTTATCATCACAGCAGGGACGACATGTTCCTGCTTCCAACTGAATTTTGTGGTAATTCAGATAATTCCTGATCTATGGCAGGGACAAGCTCAAGTCCATTACAATTGCAAGTCATCAATATCACCCTTCAAGGTGCACGCCAGGGGCTCAGAGGTCCTGCTGGCCCAGGGCAGAGCTCATCTGCCTGGCTGGGTTTGTGGGGATGTCTTGTGATTTTTGCTGCTCTGGCCACAGCTGGGGATCCAAAGCTGATCTGGAGGGATGGTCAGTTCCTTGCCCAAATCAGCAATGCTTCTGGTAGCACTAAACCAGGCAGTGGTTCTTGAATGTTTGCCTGAAGTGCCTGAATAGGAGTAGCTGAGATGCCAATTGACAGCAAGGAGCTTCCAATCCAAAACACTGAATTGCAATTTGAGATGCGTTTAATACCAGCTTGAAACAGCTGGTGTTCATTTGCTTGTCCATAGTGTTGAATTATTTACCTGTAGGCCATTGCACAGCATTTTATTGCTGCAGTTTACTCTTTTGTACCCTGCACTCACTCTCAAAAGAATAGTACACACCCACAGAAAAACTTCACATGTCAGTATCCAGCAACTAAAAATCCATTATTTCAGTGCTGTTGTTCACTTTTGAACAACATGAGGTGAAGGACAATTTCTGAGATAGACATTGTTCCATCAACGCACACTTTTGTGCCTTCTGCACTCATCCAGGCTTTTTATTTCCCTCAGACCTTTCTCACAAAAAACAAGTGATGAACTGTAGACAAGTCTGGCAGGTCATCAAGATGCAAAGGTTGGACTGTACATTGAGGAAAAAATCACATATAGCTAACTCTTCAGTCATTGTTCACAGAACACCATCCTTTTTGTTTATGGCCCTGAATATAGTCTGACTGGTAATTTATATACTATTTGACCTACCACACCCACAGATTATTGTTTTTATCTGGGATAACTGGTGAAAAGCAACGATTACTGTACTCTGAGCTTGCAATGGAAGTATATTTCCCTGAGCTGAAGGCAATGTGCCATGTCCAAGGGAGTTCCACACACAAGTAATTTCCGGGTATCCTTTTGGTTGTGCTGCAGATTTTGTTATCGCTATTTATTTATCGACCATTGCCAATGAGCTCGATTTTGTACACTGTGTAAGGAAAGCATGCAGAGCCTGACTCCCAGCCAAGTTAAACTGGCATGTTGTGCTCTGGTGAGGCTGGCTCTCACTCCCTTATCCTTGGGGCTTATCATCAAAGGCTTCCACTGGTGCATTAGGTACCAAGCTCATTTCATTTGCTAACTGTGCATTCAAACACTGTTGAGGAACCAGCCTTGCTGAGAAACTGGGACTTCAATGAGCTGCAGTGAGAATTCCAGTACTTCATTCCCAAACCACACCAGTCTGCTTTTTATTTTGTTTATCTTATTTCTTTTATACCATTTCTTGCATGCAGAAAAAAGTATCTTATTGTATCTTACTGGAAGCAAACACCACAAGGCTTCTCTTATTCCTTTGAACACAAAAGCAAAATTCTCCTGGACATGAATAGCAGTACACTGTCAGGGCACTTGGTGATGTGAGGTGTTGCACAGCTGAAAAGTTAACCTCCATTCCCTTCCTCCCTGCTTGGACTCCTAAATGCTTCTTGCTGAGGGGCTACAAAAAGTCCCATTTGTCTGGGGGAAGACCATTTCCTTGTGAAGGAAATTTCCTTGTGAGCTCTGCAGGGAGCAGCTGAAAGGCTGTATTCCTGGGCTTTTGGCAAACTTTGCTCAGAGATGTGCTGAGGTATCATGAGTTGTGAGGAAAGGTACATGAGGAAAGGGGGCACAGTTCTCTCCACTGCCATTTCTAGACAGGACCACTCCTCCTGGAAAACCCCTGGGAAGCCCAGCAGAGTTTCTGCATTTCTCAGAGCATTCTGCAGCACAGGCTGGGGTAATGTACAGGTGGCTAAATGCTGTCATGCCCTGCTCACAGAGGCTGTGTACTTCCTGCTGTACCTCTTACAGCTACTTTGCTATAGAAGAATGGGATTACAGCTCTCTTGGGCCTTGTATTTCTGTCACAGCAATGAGCAGAACCACAGCTAAGGCTATTTATTAAGATCCTGGACAGACTTTGCAGTCCATGGTAAACTCTGCATAGTCCTACTGTTTTTCATACTGAGCTATTGTAAAACTAGGTGTTCCTTCAGCTGTAATTGTACTCTGGTTTGTATTGTACTTGTAGCTGGAGGGATAGAGGACAGAAATTTACCCCACCTCTTGGGAACATGAGTCAAACCTGGGAGCTGAGGGGAAATGTGAAAAATGTGAGGGCTTCTGTAAGGACAGTAGCCAAAAGAAAGAAATATATAAGTAAATAAATACATAAATTGATGAAACATGTCCTCGGGTGTCATGAGAAAAGTAAGTGGAAGATGGGATAGAATTAAAGAAAGGACTGGAAGAGAAGAAAAGGTGAAACAACGAGAAAAAAAGAGTATTTTACCATGTGCTCATTTTTCTTAGGGGAAGCTGGGAGAGGGAACTGTAGAACAGGGAGAAAGGAAATAGAAACATTAAGATCTGTGAAAGCAAGGAGAAAAGGGAAGATGCCTAGAAACATGTAAAAAAATGTTAAAAATAACATGTTGAAGTCAGTGATAGGAAAACACAGGCTGTGAAAGGAAGTAAAAAGTAAGCAGAACCAGAATTTACTGTCCTTACACACAACATCTGCTGCTCAGTGTGATTAAACTGGTGAACTCAGAGGGTTGCTTTGCAGAGCAAAGGGCCTGTCTGTGAGAAAGAAAGAATAAGAATCTGGAAAGATGGTAAGATAGATGGAGAACTGGATAGCTGAGAATGTGCAAAAGAAAAAAAAAAATCAAAATTACTGTGGAAAGCCTGATGCCAGAAAATTATGGCAACAAATATTAATTTTTCAATTTCTGCAACACATGACTGCTGAAAGGCAGGAGCACTGGGTAGGTTTGGTGGTGGCTGAATTGTGTGCACACAAGCCCCTGCATTTGGGTGCAAGCATGAATTCACCTCATCAGAAGTTTTCTTGAGTCATCTAAGTGCATCCTTGCAGTGACCTTTTTGGGTGCACAGTGATGTATTAGAAGCCCAACAAGAGCAAGTTAGAGTTCCATCAGCCTTCCTTTATTCTGACTTAAAATCTTTTTTTAAAAAAAAATAGTATTCTGAAAATAAAGGCATGTCATCAGACTCAAGATCTTCCTTGCATCACCACGCAGTGTTTTCATTACGGTTGGAAAATATCCTCCCTCTGCTCCAACAGACAACCAAATATGTGTGGAGAGGTAGTAAAGCAAAATGTTGAAGCTTTTATGCAAGTAGTTCTCTCCTTGGAAAGTGTAAAAAGGTGCAATTGCCTGAGGCTGCCATTCAGTTGATTGCATCGCGGGAGGTTTTGGGCTGTGAACAAATAAAAGCCACAATGAAACAAGGCAAATCAGCTTCTGTGGTGCTCTGTCCTCCTGCAGATAAACTGCATCTTGTAATTTGAGGTTATCTCATGCTTGTTGATACCACACCACTGTCAGCAGCAGGCAAGAGAACAAAAACCAAGACAAACATTGCCCACACTGTTCCTCAGCACCAAGACGGGAGCAGTTGAGGTGATGGTGGTACCTTCACATTCTTGCAGCAACAGGTGATCCCTGTGCTTCAGCCTGCAGGAGGTAAACTGGAACAGTGCTGTGGATTCCTCATTTTCTGGGCCCTGGTGGGCAGGGTTGCAGGAGTTGCAGCAGTTCACACAGCATCTGCTTAGCAGCCCATGGTTCAGGTTGGAGAGGTTCCAGCATCCCACAGGTCAAGCTTTGCCTTTATCAGGGTTGATCCTGGGGTAGAGATTGAATTCTAAGGGTCTTCATGGACAGCTGAAGCCTGAATAAACCTTCTCTGCCTTCAGCTACAGAGAGGACAAAGATTCAGAGTGATCTAGAAAATATTATGGGTAGAATCCAACATCAGAACAAGATCCGGGAGTGACTGGAAAGGGTGTATATGTGACCACTGGAGTTTACTCATGCCATGTAGCTCTGAAGATACACAGCTCACCAGGGAGAGAAAAGGGGAGGGAATTTCCTCAGGACTCCCACTACTGGAAAATCCACACGTGAAAGCAGGGAGCCGGATGATGAAAATGATTCCTGCTTGTCCAAGAAAAGCATGAGAAAGAAAGATGTCTGATCCTGAATTTGTAACTGCCAAAGTGTTGAAGTGTCTGAAAAGCACCTGCAGCTCAACTTCAACTCTGTGCTGTTGCAAATAAAAAAGAACTGGATGGATCTTTTGATAAAATAGAATTGAGAATGTTGACAAGCTGTATAAAACCACTGAGAAAATGTCCCTGCTCCAAGTGGGATAAAATACATTTGTAGCACTGTCAGATCTCTTCCTAAACTTTTCTACGAGCAGAGTTCCAAGTGTTCCTAAGAATTATTAGAGAGCTCTGGATTTTCCTACATCACCTAACTGCCATTCTTCCAGATCCACTGGGCTCTGTCTGAAAACTGAGCAAAGGAAGTAAGTTATTGCTGTCTGTTCTTGGACAGTCTCTCATATACTGGAAAACTATAATCAAATCTCCCTGTGAAGCTTCTAGAATGACCAACCTAATTATACAGGCTGTTTCTGATAGGTCTTATGTTTTTATTGCTTTTTTTAAGAAAGAGATACCCAGAGCTAGATCCAATACACTAGCTGTCTCTTCACCAGTGCACTGAAGGGCTGAACAATTCCCTGTTGCATTTGACACTCCTGTAATAATGCATCTCATATGAGATTCATCTTTCAGGAGATTTAACTGCTTTGCTTGTATTTGCCTTGAGTCATAGTCTAGTTCTCACAGCCTTTTTTTCCCCAGCCCTTCCAACTCTTTTATGATTTCTCATTTAGTATTTGTGCAATTGATCCATTTGTGCACTTTTCCATGTAGTGCTTCATATGCATTGTTACTAAATTCTGTCATGATAGTTTTAGACTATTTCTCTAACATACTGGGATAATTTTGTATCCTGATGCCATCTTCTGAATTACTTCCATACATTCCCACCTTGGTGTCATCAACAAATTTTATAAATTCTCTTTCCACTCCATCATCTCTGAGGACAGCAAGAAGATACTGAGCTAGGTAATAAAACAGTATTTTTAAACCCTGCAAAGATAAATATTGAGCTAAACTCTGATAAAGAGCACTTCAGGATGAAAAAGGTGGGAATATATCTTAGCTCTAGGATTTCTAATCCCAGTTTGTGTGACTACTTTGCATGTACTCATACTTCAGTAAAGACTGGGAAAATGCAATCTTAATTTTTGTGAGGGGCTTTTTTCCTCTAGCAGTCTAACTGCAAATGAAAAAGGATGCTGGTAAACTAAAGTATAAAAAGAGCCTTATTGTATAGTACAAGATAGTACCAGGAAGAAGTTTAGTATTCAGGGAATGTACCACACTAAAGTACTTGTCAATGTTGCAGTATTTTGACATATAAGTGGGACACGTCTGAAGCCTTATCTTTGCCCTCCATTGCCTAGTGCTAAGACTTGGCACAGTGACAGAATTCATCTTGCTCAGGAGTCAAGATGTTGCAAGAGCCATCTCTAAGAAAAAAAGAAAGAAAGAAAGAAAAGAAATGGCAGCACCTACAGAAGTCTTACACCTCTGGGTTGGCAACTGCAGCATCTATACTCTTGACAAGCTTGGAAGGTTTTGTCTGAAGTCAGAAATGCACAATTTGTGAACTTGGTCTCTGAGAAAATGTCAAGCATTGGATGAAGAGGATACTTTCCTTAGCCTTTGGGATACTGCCAGTTCTCCCAAATTGCTGTCAACCTCGCCACTGCTTGTATGATTTTGCCATCTGTGTAATCAATTGACAAAATATATATTTTTGCTTCCAGAAGGTATTCATCCTGCCTTCATTTGAAGTGTTATGGGTTTGTTTTTTTTTTCTCTGTAGGGTTGTTTTCATGGCTGGAGGTCTAAATAGAATGTTGAAATGAAAGTACAGTAAATTCCATTTGTGTCTATTCACTTTTTTGCTTGGTTCTAGCAAATTTCATGGTTCTGAATGGTTCTGGGCCAACAGCCTCTGTACCGATGCTGTGTTTCTTTTCCATAGAGCAGAAATAGGATCAGTGCTGGCTTTGCTAAGGCTCCCTTACTGGTTTGTATCTCAGCCCAGTAGGGCTGAGAGCAGTGCAGGTGCTCGGCTGTGGTCCCACCACACCTGTTACAAGTCCTAACATTGATCATAAGCTCTGCTGTGGACTCTGATCCACTCTGAGTGGGCTGAGAGCAGACCATTTCACACACAGCTATTGAACAGCGCTGAGAGGGACTGAGCAGACACTTCTCTCTGACAGGGACTGGGAGCTCTATGTGTGCTGTTCCCAGCTGCCTGGGGCTGCCAGCTCTCCCAGCAGACACATGAAGACCCTGCTTGTGGCAAGATTAGTGTGAAGGCTTCAGGGCTTTTCTCAAGGAAGCAGAGGAAAACCTTGGCAGAGGGACTTAGAAGGGAGTAACTGATTACACGCTGAAAAGTCTCCTTGGCTCAGCTGATTTATTTATTCAAACTTTTCTCAGCTCTAAATAATGTCACTCGCCATGGGGCATGCAGGATAAAAGCACAGCTCTAGCAGGGTTTCCTACACTGGAGAGGTTCTTCTCTAAATACTTTATTCTTCTTGGAAAGTAAAACCTCTCCAACTGGTAAATTCAGACCTCTCTCATATTTGCAGGTACATGCCCTTTGGTTCTGCATTTCTTAGAATGTCAGAAGCACACTAACTTCTCTCAGCATGTATTAGCTACTGCCTCAAGTTTCCACCAGGACCCTGCTTCCTTCTCTGTGGTGGGTGGGAATCCTGTCAGGGCTCTCCTGGCACTTGGATGCCCTTTCTTTCAAGGCAGTGACACAGTAAAATATTTCAAGAATTAATTAAATGACATATCCAGAGGGACCCTGACAAGCAGTTGAGATCCAAATCTGTTCAGGTCCTTCAAACACAAAGTTCCTGTCTTTCCTCTTCCTCTCTCTCTCCATGAGATGGTAGGAGTTCATGGCTGATCAAATGCAGTCATTGAAGCACCAGTGGGATTCTGAACTTTTTTAGTGTCCTATACAATTTTTGATATAACTGTATAACTGCTCAATGTTTTAGTGACTAGGAAAAAAAAAAAAACCAACAACAAAGCAGCTCTTCTGATGTATTGGGCCTGCTGATGGTTTTTTTGGCTTTTAGAACAGAAAATCTAACTAAAATAATAATATTATGAACTACTTCATTTTTCCTGTTTGTTATTGTTACTCAAGCACATGGTATGCCTGAAGATAACCTAGCCAAGAAAGCAGCATTGACAGCGAGGAAACATTGTGGAAAGTCAACACAGAGCATCATGATCTAACCCAGCGTACCTCCAACTGCCAGATTAATTATTATTTACTTGCATGGCAGAAAATATGTGCTCAATTAAAGCAAGAAAATGTACTGCCCTTTATTGAATTTAAAAGAAGTCGTCCTGCCAGGAAGAAAGACAAAACCTGTGAAACTGAAAAACTAAAGTAGGACAGGAAAGAGAAAGACACAAGCTAACAGTGGTCCCGCAACAGCTGAGGCTTCCCATTGCATTCAGCTCCCAGCAGGATCCCATCAGAAATAAGGAAAAACCATGACACTCAAGCACTGAGGATATTGCTTTTATTCTGGCTGAAATTCTGTGCCAGTGTCTGGACAGAGTCTGGGGAAGTGTGGGAGCACA
Source organism: Regulus satrapa (assembly GCA_013396955.1). Taxonomy (NCBI): domain Eukaryota; kingdom Metazoa; phylum Chordata; class Aves; order Passeriformes; family Regulidae; genus Regulus; species Regulus satrapa. The sequence continues at coordinate 1,645,674 of VWZN01003869.1, forward strand.
GGGAGATATTTCATAAAAACTGAGTTTCTCTGCCATGTGTAGGTGTGTGCCTGGCTAAGGTGTTGTGCCATGGCCCTTTTCCGGATGGGAACCTTGCCTTCAGGCATGCTGGTGTCTGTAGCATCGAGCCACCATCCCCCTTGCCCTCTCCGTCCTTAGCAGGAACTCCCTGCCTCAGCTGCTCCATCACATATAACATGCAGGATCCTGAAAGGGCAGATGGCTCAGACAAATAATGGTCCAGGTGAGGCACTGCCGGGCTTGGCAGGGGCTGTATGGGTTAAAGACAGGATCCTGCTGGGGAACTGCTAGGATCTCTGCCAAGGTCAGTACAGTGTATGCACATTTGTCTCACCACTGTCACACTATACCTCTGCAGGTACATCTGTGTCCCTAGGCAAGTATTTAGTGAGCTCCTCTGTAACAAGGACACACAGAGAATAGCTGGTAAATGTTTTATACGGGGAAGTACACTCAAGGATATTTGTTCCTGTAAGTGTGTCCTGGGACACCCATCTAGAGAGGGTGACTCAGACAGTACAAAAAAAAAAAAAAAAAGTATACAGTAGAAGTGCTGCTTGCAAAGATATGATACCAGAAACAGTGCATTTCTTATTCAGCATCACAGAGTTTTCTATTCCCAGAATCACAGTGGAAAGCATTTCCCAAAGTGTGTGAGGTTTCTCTCCTTAACAAGTGATGTGTGAGAGGCTACAATGCAAAAGATTCAGGTCCCTATTGCTGGGCTACCTGGCCCAAGCAGTACATGCCCATACATCACCAAGAGGGCATGCCTTCTCTTTTTCAATTCTTGCCTTTTTTTCCTCTCCCTCTCACTCTCTTCATCTTTCTATGCCTCCTTTACCCTTGTCTCCCCTGCCATCCCCCCCATCCCTGCATAGAAGCCTTTGGAACAGTGGCCCCATGAGCATTTTCATGCACTATGTTTCTAGTGGTGACACTTTTTAGGAGTGTTTGGTGAGACATATATGCTGAAGTGCAGCACTCTGGATGTGCTTGTCTTTTCTACACTGCATATTACCATTTTTCCATAAGAGAAGAAGCTCTGTGGGAAACCTGATGATTTTTTTCATCTTACATCAATTTAACCTGTTGTAATCACTCAGCCTTCTACAGAGTCACTCCCAATTTACACCAGGGTGTGTGAGATTACAACTTAGCACAGTATTGCTGTCTTGAACTTATGGTGAATTCCTGAGGCAAAAAAAAAAAAAAAAAAAAAAAAAAAAAAA
>VWZN01003869.1:1654553-1672327 GCA_013396955.1 Regulus satrapa
GGGGGGGTCTTTTCGCCAGCGTTCGCTTTCAGGCGGCGTGAAACTGCCCCGGGCTGCTCCTTCCCCCTTGCCGCCCGCCCTTCTCCAGCCCGCTTCCCGGAGGCAGATGGCTTCTTTGTGGACTTCAGACCGGTTGCAGCCCCGTCGCGTCGCTCCTTATCCAACTGCGGCCGGCCACGTCCCGGGCCCGGGGAAGTTGGAGCGGGAAGGGAGGGTGGGGAGGACCAGGGCTGCGCTCCGGGGCGGGGGAGCCCCGCCTGGCTCCGCTCCGCGCCCGGCACGGAGCGTCTGCCCCTTCCTGCCCTCCCCGCCGGCACCCGGCGGAGTCCTTCGGGCTCGTGTTCCCACCTAGGGAACACGCGAGGATCCGGGCTGCTGATGCGTTTTGCCTTTGGATGCACGGCACTTTCCTTTCGCCTTAGCGCTGTGCCTGAAGGACACCCTTTTCCGACCGGTTTTGCGGTATTCGGGAGATTGCCGGATCTGTCGTGTTTTGTGTCTGTCTCTTCCTTCTTATAACAGCTCCTGTTACAAGTGTTACTGATGTTCAAGAAGTTCCCCGCGGACAATACATGAGTAGTTTTTTTCAGTATTCTGGTCATCAAGTTATTAAATAGATTTTTCAAGGTGGTGTAGTAATTCATCGGTCAGGAGCCCGGTCAGCTGGAAGTTAAGCGCCTCGCATTTCACGTTCGTGTCGATCAGAACGGGTTTTTGTGGCATGATGTAGGAAGTGGCAACTTAGTTCAGTATCTCTGCTTAGAAAAATGAAGCGCTTTTTCTTTTGTGGTGTTTCTCCTGCAATAAAGATTAGCAAAATCAAGATCTTTTAGAAACTGTTGTTTGAGCCTTCTATTTTGAAATATGAAAGGTGTAAAGCATCTCATAATTACATAACTTTTTTACAAAAACCCCTTAGAATAGGGCAAGAGGGCAATTGAGTGAAGTGCACCACACTTGAATGATGTTGTTTGCTAATTGCTGGCTCCTGTTGAACGAGAAGTAGTGTTTTTTAGGTCTAGCTGATATATAAAAAGAGGAATATTTTTATGTTTCTTTGATGCAGTTTGGTTCATCAGTGTATATACTCCCTGTAAAAAGTGGTGATGAGTAGTTCCTATGTCAGGTTGTGGAAGCAAATACTTGGATGGCTACTTATGTGAGCAAGGGTCTAGAGAATGAGTCACTGCTCGCTGATAATTGCCTCTCTGTCCTGTTTTTATTCTCTCTGTACCGTAGGAATGTGTTCAACAGCAACCTTTGATGTAACATATTGAAGTAAGTCTAAGTGTGTATTGGCACATAGGAGCTCCTGGTCCTTCAAAGTAGATACAGTAGCAGAAATAGATCAAGCATGTGATAGAAAGTAAGGCAGTAGCCTAAAGCATTTCTTGAAGAACCACCAGAGTGTATTTAGAAAGTAAAAGCAATCTTACACTGCTGCTGTATAATGGGAGAAAGAAAAGCTATCAAGGCAAATGTATCTGCAGATAGGGAAATATATTTTTAACTCTTATGGTGTGTTACGTTTGGAGTTTCCAGACAGATTTGCACTATTGTTCAATTAATTTTTACTGCTGGGGAAACTGCAGTGTGGGGGTAGGGATTTGCCCAAGGTCACCCAGATGACTTGATGAGAACAAAATAGGAAAGAAACCAGTATTTCTGTGCAAGAGTCTGGTATTTAATCTGCTGGAGCCTGTTGCTGTTTATTCTTGATATTAGTAACAGTTTTTATGATGGTTTTAAGACATCAACAAGCCTGTTACTTGCTCTGGTAGCATAATTTGGTGTCATTCTGCACAAAATTTAGTTAACTTTACTGGTCTGGGTAATTGGGAAAGTTTAGTAAGGATAAAGAAACTGAGACATTTCATAGACCTGAGCTGAAACCCAGTGCTGTGTTTAGAAATATGAAAGTTTACAGTAAGGCTGTGGTAAGGAAGAAAGTATGTACTGTGACCAAAAGAAACAAGTGGGGAAATTAACTATTATATGTGGATTGGTGATTTAGGATTCTATTTTCTGTCAGTGAAGCATAAAATTTAATCCCAGGCTTCAGTGTAGGTTAACAAATTTGAGTAGAGGAAGATGTGTGTAGTGTAATAGCTTTTGAGTATCAATAAAAGGTTTATTAACTTAGTGTCAGACACTGGTGTAAAGCAAGAAAACACAAACTGTCTTAAACTTATGAGCAGAAACCCTGCTGTAGTAAATTTCTTGATGTGTGTGACTTCTTATAACCCTTGTTACTTTCCTGCTATTTCAATATAATGGAAACAGAGCTGCTTATAGGAGAACACAACTTATAATAAATTGCAGTCTCTGCTGTTTTCAATCTGTAAAAGTACAAAAAACAGGAGGGGATAGTTCTTCATTTGTGTGAGTAATTTGCATGTTAATTACAGATCTGGTTGTACAAACAGAGTGTGTTTTTCCATAAGGATTATCTTTTTCTCTTTTTTTTCCCATACACAGACCTAATGTGTTATTCAGACATTCTGGACTTGTTTGATATGGCACCCAGTCCTGGGATGTGTTGAACAGCACCAATTCTCTTTCTCTTCAGTAGAGTTGAAGGTGTTTGCCCTCTGCCAGGATTGCACCTGAGTAAGAGAAAAGAGTGATTTTTATTTTTTTTTTCTAATTTGCTTTTCTTATTAGAGTAGTGTCAGAATTAATCTAAGCTCCTGCTTATTTTGGTTCTTCATTTACAACCTATCTAATAAGACCGATGAAGCTGTTTGGGTGTTGCAGTGTAGTGCAGCCTTGATAAAGTTTTTGGCCCCTCTCAGCAGTGGTGCAGTCCATAGCTCTGTGTGCAGTATATTGGCCTGGTAGGGTCTGAGCAGGCATGGAAGAGTCTAAAGCACACAAAGAACAAGATGTCTCAGCGGTAAATGTGTAAGTAATAATAGCAACAAAAAGAAGAAGGTGTCATGCTTTTCATTCTGGACCTAGACGTAAGAAAGGTAGTAGAAAGAAGTGATGTATTCCACATCTGGGATTTAGTGTGTGACAATTTTTTTTCTTTTTTTTAAATATCTGCTTGAAAAGAAGAAAAGGGTAGAATCAAAGTCTTTCATTCAATATGTGCTTGAAGGGGACAGAAATGTTTTGGGTTTTTTTCCCCTTCTTCCCTCCAGTGAATCTCCAATCAAAATCTTTGTGAACATGAGAAAGCCATGTTCAATTGACTCCTTTTCCAGCTGGATCGCTGAGTTGTGGATTGGAAAGAGTGAGTCTGATTCACATGTCTAAAGGTTAGAGAAATGGTTCCCCATACAGAGGCTGTGACAGAGAAAAGAACAAGTTGCAAGCCTAACAATTGTGAGGCTGAAAAAAAAATGTGGTCTACTTTTAAGTTCACAAAATGTGTTTTATATTAAAAAGCCTTTGGAGTAGAAACTGGAAGTTCCCTCCTTTTCAAGGATAAATTTTCTAACCCAAAGCAAAAGCAATTCATGCTCTCTGTGTCAGACTTCCATAAAAATGGAGCAGCTTCTGCAAGATGGTTAGAAAGCCAAAAAGTCATCCTGATGTGATCCCCTCCTAAGACTGGTGTGAACTTGTGTATTTGTCACATACATTTTAAGTTATTGAACCACTGAGATCTTACACAATACTGTGACTGGATTACAATCAAAAAGAAATTTAAAAACCCAATACAACAAAACCCCACACCAAAACCAGCCAGAAACTCCAGCTGATTTCTAAAGAACTTGCTCTTCTAGGCATTAAGAAAGTAGCCCCATGTAATTGAGCCCTTCAGGCTTCCATGTCCCTTCGGGACAGAGGAAGGTCTGCATCTTGTGGAAAGCGCCAAATGCTTTGCTGCTGCCAAGAGTGAAATGCTCAGAGGCATCCACAGAAGGAGATCTGTGGGCAGAATGGGAATTTATTGGTGAAAGCTAAGGCATCCACAGAGGCCTGCAAGGTTAAGCCATAGCTGAACCAAGGTTTTTAGCCTTCTGGATTTAGGTGCCAGAGTGCTGGCAAGCTTTTGCATTTGTTGCCATGTAAAGAATCTCAGTTGTTTTTAAATGTAACCTCTATCATCTCCCGCCCTATCTGGAGGAGAAGGCTAAAAGCAATAGTTTGGTAAGGAGCGATGGATCGCTTTCACAGTTAGTTCTAAATTTAGAAACGTTTTTCTTTTTCATTAACTCCACCCCCCTGAAAATCAAAATCCCAAACTGCCTTGAACTAGGAGGCTGATACTCTCTTGGCTCACCAGATTTACTGGGTGTAATGGAGAAATCAAATTTAGGGCTAGTTGAGCCACAAGGAGGCAGGCTTTTCCTGTGGAACTGGTTATCCTGTACTTAGTGCTAGTTTCCCCCTCCCCTTTTATTGTTTTGCCTTTTTTTCTTTATTTTGGAGCAGACTTTGAATAGGTGACTGCACTGGAGCTAGCTGAGATGAAATAATGCTTCATATTGAGTATGTGAATGATTAAAAATGTCTCAATCACTGGGTAAAGCAGGGGAAAAAGAAGCAAGCCTTGTAAGTTCTTGTTCTGTATGGATACAGAAACCTTAAAATAACTCCTTTCAGCATACACAAAGCTTTCTTCCCTTTTTTTTTTAAATGGAACCCCTCAACTATTTCAGTTGCTGTTAAAGGAGGATTTTATTGACATTTTATGTAATGACACGCATAGCACTCTTCCTCTCGTTCTGCATAAACTACAGATTTAGTGTACCTAAGTGGTTTTTTTGATGGCTTAAGTAAGGAGGAAAGGAAATGTGTGTGAACTTAAGTTCACAAATCTGTTTATGTGCAACTTGAGTGTTTCTGCTGAGGTGTGTGAAACAAGGGGGTTAAAACCTTGTAACCACTTCAACTCTGTTGGTTTCTTCCATCACAGGAGGGCATTGCTTGCTTTAATTTCTAAGTACTGTTTACTGTGCTGCATCATTTTTAATGTAACTTGATTCCATTATGTGTAGTGACATTGAATGTGATTTGTGATACCTTGATCTTGAGACAAGTGGAGATACCAGAGGTTAAAAAGTCAAATTGTCATATGTCCTTTTCTGTATCCTTCACTTCCTAGAAGGTGCAAGGAGATAAAAAATGATGTTCCTTTCTATAACAGGTAACAGTTTCTGCTAATAGATCTTTCTTTTATATGATTCTGTAATAAAAGGGAAAGAGATTAAATGCCCAGGCACTTCAATAATAAATCTGTCCTCTCACTAGAACGTAAATGTCATACATGTATATTTTCTTAATCTAACACATGTCAATTGACAAAATTACTTTCTTGGCAATTCAGGCATTTATCTTTATGGATTACTTAATAAAACTTAACTTTGAGTGCGGTGAAAAGGTGGTCTGTTGCAAATTCTGTGCTGTCTCTTCAGGTCTGTAGCTGTATTGGGCTATTATCTTTTCCTCTCCATTTTTAAATGCTTCAGTGAGAGAAGCATTTTTTTTTTCTCATTGGCATTGAGAAATTAGTTCTTTGCTGGAAGACTTGTGTTGTCCTCTGCAACCTGCTAGGTTAGAAACTGATGACTGATACAGATGCTATGACTCTTGGATTACTGTTAGCTGCCTGTTTCATAGATGCAGAAGTAGAGCAGGGCCATAGATAGAAGGGGCTGGAGAAATAAGAATTATTTCCTCGGTAGTTTAATACCAAATGAGATAGTTAACCACCTTTCTCCATTATTTTTCCCTTCCATATGGATTTTGTAGTGGTTTCTGTGCTGTTGCATTGCTGCTGTGGTTTGCTCCTTTCTGGGATCTCTGTGTACAAAGGTTTTAAGTTGTAGTGATGTGCTTTGACAGATACAGTTTAAAAATTAGGTAGTCCATTAATTGTGCATGTGCCTTACCTGGTTTTGTCCCATCAGTCTTGTGATTTGAGGTGTATTGCAAATAAATGCCACTCATTTTTTCCATGTGTTCTAGACAATTCCAAAAATGCAACATAAAAAAGTGATAGAATAGCACTTTTTTCTGATTTGAAAAAGGCACAATATGACTTCATGTGAAGTAAAAAAAATTACAAGATTCCTCTCAGTAATGCTGCCTCACTTGTTCTTTAGACCAGCCTAGAATAAAAATGCAAACTGTGTAAACAAATAATAGCAACTTTAATTCTTAGTCTTCAAAATTATATGAGCATGCCACATTTTTTCCTTGGAAATCCTAATATTTTTTCCTCTTTTGTCTTGCTGTCTTGCTTTCAGTTTTTCTGTGTGATGTGTTATCTAAGTGCTTGTGTGTAACTGATACTATTTGGTTAAAGTGAGATGTCAGATGAGGGAAGTGGTATTGTCTGCTAGAAAGCTGCTTGCAATGATACTCTACTACAGAATAGAAGAGGCACCTTTGTAGTGGTGCTGGGTCTCCCAACAGAGTGACCCTTGTTGCATGCCTAGATGCTGTTTAAAAAGAATTCCACCAGGCAGCCTAGAAAATGGTAGCTACATATAATTTATAAATGATTTAATATACAGAACTTTTGGTTAAGTTAAATCAGTTTGAAAACGTTGGAATACGGTTGGTCCTGTGAAACTCAAGTCATAAATGTACACTGCTTAAATTAAGTCAGTGCAAATGATTTGTTTTAAGTTGATTTGGTCCACTTACTTTCCTTAAATAACTTACTCTTGACAGTAGTTAAGCTATAGTGGTTCCAAGCAATATATAGACAGGTGGTGTGCAAACTTTTTACTTTTTAACTCCCTGCCCAACAGTAAAATTGTTACTAAATGTGATTTTTATTAGGACTTAGGGGAAGATACGTATTGCTAATATGTTGGCAATGCCATGTGTTGGCAAATCATTTGAATTCTAAAAATGAATCTGCAGGAAGCAGTGAGGCATTTGCAATTTTTTCAGGAATATGGGGCTGAATGTCATTGCCCGAATATATCAGGATATTGTGGAAATGGAATATCAGTGTGGGTGTTAAAGAAGGTTGCAGGTTGTTAAAATCACATATTGCCATCATGTAATGCAAAGTGGTGGTATCTTAAGCTATATAAATTTTAAAACCTGGGTGTAGTCTTCCATGCTGTTTGTTTTTGAATAAGTAAGGTGCCCTCTTCTCTTCTGCTTTTCTCTTTTGTTTAAGCTTTCAAAGGAATAAGGAATAGATTGAGGAGGGAAGATAGGGAAAAAAAGTCAAGTGTCCATGTCAGAATGGTTGGTTTGTGTGTTTGGGATTTTGAAGATATGTCATAAGAGACTAGCTAACACTAGAAATTGGACCATTCCCTCTAAGTCCATAAAGTTCTTTCACAAGAATCTTTTTATGGTGGACCTTTCCTGATTAGTGGAAGTGAAGATATTTAAACGTCTGATTTTTTTTTTCCTGTTCTCTATTACTTGGAGAATGAATTTTTTTTGTAAACCTGTATCTTGCTGACATATCCAGAGTACATGTTTACCTGTCATTCTCTTAAGTGTTCATTTGCCATGTATTCTTGCCATGAATTAAGCAGGCCTGCACTGTTTATTGTGTCACATTAAGTCGTCAATGATCAAGAAAATGGAAAAAAAAATCAGCATCTGGGGTTTTTTTGTGGGGTTTTTGTTCGTTTGTTTTTCGATAAACTGAGTCCCCTGTTGGAATGTAGCATATTTTAAACTTGTATTTGCCTTATAGATAGGATTTTTTTTATTCTTTGTTTGTTTTTCTTGGATCTGTTGCCTTGAATTGTTAAAAGCTGTTTTTCTTCTGCAAAATCAAGGTAACTTGTTAATATGACTGGCTTCCAGTGGAGCCTACTAATATTACTACCAAGACTTATTTTTTCCTAGTTTACTCTTCATCTGTCTAAACTGTTTTATTTTTTCTGGTATCCCTTTTTAATACACTGGTTTTGTTAATTGCTCAGGGTACCTGCATTGTCATTTAAACAAGTTAAAACACGCTAGTTCAAATAGCTCCATCAACTGACAGGAGCACATTTGTGTAAAGGGACTATGCAGACAGATGTTACTTTTGAGCTTTGCTTATGAAATTCAAATGGGAAAAGAGCAGGATAGTAAAAGAACAGCAAGTTTGAATTTTAGAGCGTTCCATATATCGCCGAAATTGCTATGTAGTGCACATCAAAGGCAGTAATTTGTATTTCTCTTCTTTATAACTGTGGTCTCATATGGAAGAAAAAGAGCCTATTGAAAAGGTTGCAAGTTCAGTTGTTGATAACTTTTCTGAAGTTGTAAAATTGCCATAAAACCTGGGCACTTCACTAAGGGAAGCAGATAATAACTAGGGATGCTGCTGGTTTCAAGCATTATCAAAGTGCAATGGACCGCCTGTACCGAGTAACAGATCAGCTTGAACAAAAGAGCTTTGGCCAAGGAAAGGCTATGCAAAGAATTGGCACTCAGCTAATGCTATTGTGTATGAATTCTCAAAGAACTATGGCTTGATGAGCAGAAAATGTTTTCTTCTTTTATTAAGTTCCAAATGTTTAGCCACCCTGGAGATACAAGCACATCTGAAATTCGTTACTAAAATAAATTTTCTCTGTCTGGCCTGTTGGTTTACAGATGGTCAATAAACACACAAGCGTGTACGTTTGATGGATAGGTGCTTTGGTAACATGAAGATTTTTTAAGTTGCTTGGTTTTTCTTTTCTTACATCTCTTATATTAAATGGAATAGTTTGTTCACTCAAGTGCCCTTTAACTCTCTTGTAGTAAGAAAAATGCAAATTTTCTCCTCATGAAGTACTTCATTTGGCTCCTGACTAATGGTGGACCAGCCTAGATATTTAGAGGTTACATTGCTCCAATATTGGGAAATATCCCTATGGCAATACCGCTGCTGTGGTAGGTATGCCTACCAAGGGTGTGGGAGGCGATGGAATTGCAGTATCTCTCTGCTGGAGTGTGTCAGTGTGTCACAAAATCGGGTCTGTGTATGTTGTCCAGACAGTGTGTAATAAGTTCTTGTTATGGGCAGTGGCATGGCTCCTGCTACAGTGGAATGCCAAAGTCCTTCTGGTTCCTGTGGCAGACCATCCCATCAGCTGCAGCCTTGGCATTATCTGAGTGGTGCAAATAGGGTCTGTTCTTCAGTCCTCTGACTTGTGCTCTCACAACACAATGTGCTGCTTTGCCAGTGAAATGAAGATTTGCCATGTCATTTAGCCTCAGCAAACATCAAACTGACTGCTCCACTGTGTGGAATAGTTGCAACACATATACATACACTCTTAGTGACTTTTAGAAGTTTTAATTAAGGAAATGTTCTCTTTTGTCCCACTGACACAGTGTATACCTTTCTTTAGGTGTACTCTGAAAATGCTGTGGGTGAACAGTAATTGTAGTAAGTGCTCTAAGGACCTGGTGAGAAAGGTGGAGTAAATGCCTAAAAGAGTAGAGTAATTCTTAAAACCTCTTTAAATGATAGATGTCTGTCAAAGACAGTGTCCCCACCACATATGGTAATCTGTGCGCTTTCCCTTAATAAGTTCATCTGAAGAATTTACAGGTCTTGACAGTTAAATTAAAAGGCATTTGGAGTGTGAAAGTATTTAAATGAAAAGTAGTGGGCAGTGGGCTAGCAAACATCAACACTTCTTTACATTCTTAGCTTTCATGCTTATTGTTCAAAAAGTGATAAAGAGACTTGACTTATTTGTATAGCAAAAAGTGTGTCTGGAGGCACTTTTTTGAGGAAACTCTTTTTCTCTACAGAGATAGAAGTGCAAGTATTGTTTAGCCTGGTAGATTCTTAAGGGAAAGGTTGAACTGAATGGCGGATTGTTGATACCACCCCTGAGTTATCATAAGACTTAGGAATGTGTTAGAGCAAAGTGTATACTGATGAGAGAATTTAAAAAAAAATTCTTTGAAAGACATCTCTTCAATGACTATCAGATTTGTGAAAGGCTTGGAAAAAATGCAGTACGTCTTGTTAAGGTACAATTTGTCAGTTATTCCCAATACTTTCTGAATATTTTCTAGTAAAAGTAAGCAAGAGATTGATTTTGGTGTTCATGTTAGCCTAGACCTAAAATATCTGTCTTTATAGAAAGCAAAAGCTATTTGCTTAAAAATCCATTTCAGTTACCTGCTGAGTTAACTAATGCCTCTTGTATCCTGGGAACAATAGCGAGAAAATCAAGGTGTTAAAATCATGCTGCAGTCATTTAATGTTCCATCTCATGTGCTTGCAATTCTAAGAGCCAGAAACTTGGACAAAACCTGATTTTATACACATGGATTCTCATGGTGTGTGACTTTTCAAAATTTTTTGTTTTCCTTATTCCCTAGTAGTTGTAAATATTTAGGATTTGGTCATTGTTTTTTCTTCTTTCAGTTAAGCATGTAGAAAATATTTTTGACAGTTTAGAGTACATTTGCTAGGTTGTTTCTGTATAAGTAATAATTTTCTTTATAAACTTGGATGTTGTAAACACTGTTAAAATGTATTGGAAAGAGTGGTAAAAAACATTTACTCAGGACACTTTTGAATGTTGTTTGTGTGGTAGCACTGTTTAGAGTCCTGGTTCTATTGTGCCAAAGATTGAATGGTTATTTCTACACCATGAACCTAGAAAAGGGCTTATTCCCAGTAGGATTTAGATACCTGAGTGTGAATGTTAGCTATGGTCATATGGTAGAAATTCTCATGGTTATCTCTTGCCTTTTGCTCAGAACCAGACCTTCTTTGTACTCATCAAACTATATTAGATAATTTGCCTTTATGGATGAGGTCTCAGTAATTGAATGGACTTCAAGGAATTATAATGTCCCAGGTTATATGTCATACAGATAGCCCAAGCTTTCAGGTCTTCAGCATTGAAATATGATGGCATGTCGTGCTTCTTGCTGAGCTCACCAGAGTATGTGTCTGGAGCTGGTACGGTAGCCAGGCTATGCAGGGAACCACATCTAGTGTCCAATCTTAGTGTGGTTGATGCTGACCACTTCTGAAACCTTCAGTTCACACATGTTCAGTTTGGCTTAGAATTGTGATGTTGTAATGTTTATTTCCAAGAGCAGCTTACAGCTCAGAGGCAGGCAACAGTTTGGAAATGTCATGATATTTATTCAAGTTAATTGTGATTGTGGCTGTCATCTCATGATGTTATCCCAGTTTCTGAGATAAGTTTCCAGTGTAGAAGTATGGAAGAAAATTGATTGCTTTCTCAGTTGTAGTTTGAAGATTTTTTTTTTTTTTTTAAGGGAACTTTTACTTGAATGACTTGGTAAAATCTTGTAGATGCTTTAAAGACTATGTTAAGAAGTGTTGGTTTTAGTACACTCATTTTGTGATGAAAGGGAGTTTTTAATATTGAGTAAGCAGGGTGTTGGATGCTGGTGGGTGTAGGTACTTGATAGTTTTCTAAAACATTATCATCTTTTAAATAAGATGTAGACTGGTAGAGCTTAAAGAGAGCCCCACTGTATTAAGAAGGCAATTTCTTACAAAATATTCCACAGAAACACTGACATGGTCAGAGTTTAAGTCTCTAAGCACTTGTTTATGTATGCAAAAAAAAGTCTGTAGTTGACTTTGATTATTAATAATGTTTTTGTTTGAGTCTTATACACCATCTTCTCTGAGTTTATCAGATATATAGCTATATATTGATATAGTTTATTCCTTTATCTATATGACTATGTCACTTTCCTCTTTTACGTCATAATGCTTTGTCATAGCCTCGTGGCTCATGGTGTGTATTTTTCAAATCATAATTAGTTAAGATGGGGTTTTAAGTAGAGGTTCTGTTTTATTCTACAAATGAAGATAGATGTAGAACTTATTTTGGCAAAATGTATGCACGACTTTTGTTCTCAGTGTTTCGGGGTTTTTTTGTTTAAAACAAAGACAGTGGCCTTTTTGCCGATACTGAGAATTTATCTGCTGCTGTTTCTCATCCTCTACTGATCTTATTTCTCATACAGTATTCTTGCTTGGTTGTATGAACCTGGCAGTAATGCGGCTTGATATGTGCAGTTTCAAGTGAGTTGAAGATACTTGTCTGCATTTGTGTTCTGGAGGCTAAAGTAATGCACTCCCTGTCCTGGAGGAAGGTGATTGAGGGGAGAGCATTAAATGATTAGTCTAGAAAACCTGATTTCACATAAGCATCTTATCAGAATAATTAAAAAGCTTTTTGTGATCAGCTAGGGCTTGTGGATATCAGCTTCCTAGCACTGAATTCTTTTGTCAGCTGGAGGAAGAAGAGTCTCCAATGGGAGTGTTTTTTTGGAAGTATGTCAGTTGCTTTTCTGGCAACTGCATGATGTTTTCATTTAGATTGTTCTCATGCTCTTACTGGCAGTAGGCTGTAGCAGCTGGGATGGCAGCATGTTTGCTTTCTTGTGACATGGTTTAGGCTTCTTTCTCAGGCTTATCAGTTTAAGACAATAATTGTATAGTAATTTTTCCCCCTGTATTTGATTGGCTTTTTGCCATTATACAAACAGCGAAGAAAATGGCAGTGGAATGATAGGAAGTGCTAGTACTGGCTTCCCTTCTGGTTTTGGAAGTCAGAGTTGTTGCTGCATGCCTGACTGCTATTATTTGCCTCAGTACAATGATCAAGCACTCAATTCTTTTCTTCCACAGAATCACAGAATATCCTGAGTTGGAAGGGAGCTTTCCCAGGTCTGCCAGTGAACAGCAGTGCTTTCCAGTTACTGCAATGATATTAGAATGAATAAAACTACTGGTGAGATGGGAATTATTCCAATTGTACTCTTTGAATAGAAGCATAGCATGGTATGGGCTATGTTCCTCCTGTTTCTTTGAGAGCTAGCATGCATATAATGTGTGGTCTTCATTTGTCTGTGTTAACCTGAAGATTAATCCCCTCAATACTTTAGGCTAGTGTAGCCTATCTCACATGAAGCACTGTTCAATCCTGCCTGTTTTTCTGGAAGTGCAGTTCTAGCTTTTATACCCATTCAAATAAGAGAAGTGACTTTAACATACCCTGCCCCCTTACTCCCTCGAGGACTGAATATGTACAGCAGAAAATGTATTTGTTCTATTCCCCCAGTTTCTGTGCTGTGGTCCTAGGTTTGTATTTGATAGGCTTGCTCTTCATATCATAGTTGAAAATTAAGTACTGCATAAATAAATTGCTTACTCTTTTTCTGTGCAAGAATGGAAAGCTACTGATACTGACATGGCATATTCCTGCCATACAATCAAGAATATGGTGTAAGAAGTATTCTTGTGAAATCTACTGTCTAACCAAGAGCTTAAAAAGACAAAGCTAGATGGACCCTTGATTATTTTCCACTAACTAAAACTCTTATGATCTTAGAGTGAAGAATTAAATGATTGCATACTGGAAGAACATGAAAAGAAAGCTCAGTGTTTCAGTAAGTAACTTAAACTAGGCACTATTTTTGATGCCCAAACCCAGGATTTCTCTAAAGGAAGAAAGGCTGCAGGAATCTAGTAATTTTAATAGTATCTGGCACACACTGGCATTTTACTTGTGTTCTGCAACAGAAAAGGGATGGATAATTATACAGGCTGCTACTCTGTTTTAAAGGCTTAGTAGCTGTTGTACATCATTTTCATCAGTTGCCAACAATGCATCCTGCATATGAGAAGGAAGAAATGGGTTGAAGATAAGCTGCAGGTCATAAGAAAAAAAAAAGACAAAAGGAAAGTAAAAGTCTACATATCTTCAAAATACCTATCTCAGAAAATCATCACAAGCCCTAAGAGAACAAATGTATTTCCACTAATCTTACTGTTAGTATAAAGCCATGCCTGTATTATCTGCACTCTACATGAAAGTCAAATCCAGTTGAACTGAAGAAAATCTGGGGAGAATACCATGCTGCAGAATTTTTTTCCCCCCTTGGTTGATGTTCGTTTGTACTAATGGCAGCAATATATAATTTTAATTATTCTATTAAATTCTCTTAGCTTTGAGTTTTACAGAACAATAAATAGTCTCCGTGCTAAGAATAGCAAAGCAGTTTCAGACTGAGCTGTTCAGTATACCTATTTACCAAGTGTGCTTGTAGGCAAAAGCAATTATTTTCTATTCAGTCCAAACACGATTGTAAAGCTGTTCTCTTCATGTTTATTTGGTTGTTTGGGCTCCTGTATCCCCCTACTTGGCCATTCAGTCACTTCTTGACCACATGACTGATTTATTTATTTTTCAGTCACATTTGGATTTTAATGATGACAATTGGGTTTTCTCAGACTGTCAGCTTCTTTCAGATTTGCATTAGCAGAGAAGGAGGCTTCTAGAAAAGGAAACCACATCTGTCATGGTACTGTGATACCATGGTAGTTTTTGTCAGCTCTGAAGTATGGCATGTATAGAGAGAACTGAAACATGTTGTGTATGGGTGTTCAAATCTAAGCAAAGATACGATAGTCATGGTGTATGATCCTAAGGACACCGGGTCATTTTGATTGTACCCACTTTTGCTGGATAAATTTCAAAAAAACTTTCAAGTCGCAGTAATCTGTGAAAATCTGGGTTTTATGTAGCCACAAATCAAGTTACAAAGACTGTTGGAAATACTCATCTGGGTGGGAGAACTCACAGTTTAAACTGGCAAAACTAAGGTACTGAAAATCCCTGAAGAGAAGGGGCAATTTACTCGGTAACCATCACTGTGATTCCAGCTATTGAAATACTGGCTTTAGGTTATCTTTAAAGCTAGAGTACACGTCCCTTTTTTGTACTGATGGTTCTTGGAGAACTCACAATAATTTCTGGCTGGCAGTGCATCAGATTCTGGAACTTGTATTGCCCGTGGCCTCCACTGCATTCAGTGTCTTTGTGTGGTACAAACTGGTTGGCACTGAACTTGTTTTTCACTCTTCCTTTCTGCTTGGGCCATCACTCCTGCTAGTAATAGGCACTGGCTCTAGGAGTGTCAGTGCCTATCTTAATGTTGCACTTCATCTTATTTCCAAAGAAGTCAGAAGGTGTTTTGAGGGATGATCTGCAATTACGAAAGGGAAGTTAAATTGTCGATGTAGTTTTTTTGCTGGGCTTGAGTACCTATGAATTTTAACTTGTTTGTTATTTTTGCAATGTGGTTTTTCAAACTCTATTTCAGTGGCATGCTTGGACTGTTCATTGAGAGAAGCTGTTTATTTCACAACAATGTTCATCTGCCAAGGCTCTGTTTTGCAGCTGGCTTTTTAAGGATGCACTAATTCTGAATCTGTTGCATGTTCAGCATCCCTCTCTGTCCACCTTTGTTTCCTAAATCAAAATCTGTCTTGTCACATTACTGTACAAGAAATTGGAATGGAGATTTCTACAATTGCTGCAAGAAATAACAGGCCCTGTTTTCCCCATATATTTTTACCATTGGATGTAAGCATACTTGTTTTACATACATGTTTTACCTTACAAACTGTCTGCTTGAGTGAAATGTGGAAAGTATTATGTCTTTATTTATAAAGGCTAATTTAATCTGCTTGTGATATTTTTGCCATTGTACTGTTTACAATTTAAGACTTCCTAGATATGCGGGAGCTTGTTTGTTTTTGGAAATAGCAAAATATCTCATTGCTTTTTTAAAATCACCATTTGTTCTGGGCTGCAGTTTGAAGCAAACATGCTGTTGGAGCCTTCAATTCTCTACGTAAGGCTGCAGACCAACACCTTATTCTCTTCATCTTGGATTGTTAGACAGTTCTAGTTGAACATGTGTTCCAAACCAGAGAAATGCTGACCTGAAATGTCAGAGGAATAAGGACTTTGTAATAATTTCCTCTGTAAAGAAGGAAATTGCTTCTGCTGAGGAAGTAGAATAAAATCCATGTGTACAGGTAATTTGTCTTTTATTTTTGTCTGTTGAAGGAAATGCACTGTTACTGAACTATCTCATGGCACAATACCATGACCATATGGTCATGATTAATGCATAAGTGGACTTAATTAAAAATGTGACAGTCCTTTCTTTTTTTTCCCCCTCCTTTTTGCTCTCCTCAGTGTGCAGTGCTAACTAAGAGGAATGAAATCTTAATATACACAATTATTTTCCTTGACAGTTAAAGAAAGTGAACCTTTGGGGGATTAAGTGGCTCCTGATGGAGCATGTTTTTCTGTATAAGTTTTTCTTCTGCAGAGCCTGAACAGCATCTTCCACATGGAATTGTCACTATAAACAAATTTCAGTGTGTAGCCAAATGCTTGAAATTCAACTAGGCTTTAGTAGGGTTTCTTTAAATCACTGTACCGAAGTTGTACAGAGGCTACCAAAATTAAAAGTAATGTTTATTTTCAACATGATACTGAGTATCAAAACATTTCGTTCTGTGTTCAGATGATTAGTTTGTTCTGTACCAAGCTGCATCATCTGCTCTACCCTAGGAAGGGACCTTTGATTAGGTTTATAAAGATTGCTGAGTAGGTTTTCCTCCTGTACGGATTGGTTTTCTTTGCATCAAGTAACTGTGTTGTCCCTTTGACTTCTGTTTTCTCCCTTTCTCCTGATATTAGACTGCCCTAGTGAAGTACCTGTGTAGTTCCTGTAGTTCCCTTTCTTGCCTGTTGATGTTTTTGGCCCCTAGTGCAGACTAGCACCCTCTGAGGAGAGAGTTGTAAAAACTTTCTAATAGAGCAAGAATAATTTTTGACCCCCTCTTGTTTAGAGTGAATCCTCAAACCCATGTGAGAGGGGGAAGCTCAGAAAAAAGGAAAATAACATGATTATTTTCCTGCTGATGAGAAGGTGGGACATAGTGCTGTGCTGGGGGTAACCGGAACCCAAGGAATATAATGGTCTTAAAAACACCCCAGTTATTCTGTGTGAGGATGTGTCTTGGGTACTAGAAGGGTGGAAGGCAGCACTTAAGTTTGCTGCATCAGGCAAGCTGATGTTTCAAACTGATCTTGGGTATGATTTTTTTTTTTCAAATATTTTGAATGAAGGTTAACTTAAAGATGGCTTCACAAGGACATTTTGAGAAAGAGCTTCTGTCAGATCTGGATGTGTTTTCATTGTGGGTTTTCTTTTTCCAAAGAAATCTGCTGCAGTAGCAATCTTGGAGTCTGTGTGTTTGTGTGGCATGGCATATCTCCAAAAGCTGGGGTTTTGTTTTTGAAGAGTGGTGATGTAGCTATTTCTTTATTTTAGTTGCATTCAAAATCAACCGTCTTTGTTCTGTGCATTCGAAGATATTTGTTCCATGAAATAGATATAACCCTCAGTATTTTTCTTTGAGAATTTTCTTGCCTTGGTGACACTATCAGTTGCTTGGCTTGAAGGACTGACTTTAAAACCCATGAGTTTGTATTTAGTAAGAGTGATAGAAAAATTAACAGTTTTGGTTTTCACATCTGAGATTTGCCCATATTGATGGCTATTGATGACAAGAGTATGATATATGATCTGCAGGGAAATATGCTTTACTGGTGCAGATGATGAAAATGTATGTATTGGCAGAAGTTACAACAATACAGAAACCCCCTCAAATTCAGCCTTTGAAGCTGCATATCAACACCTAGATTCAGAAGTTGAATCGTTGTTGTGAGTAGTTCAGAGCGGTTTCTGGAATTCAAAATCTGATTTTAACATTTTTGATGGTAATCTATACATTGCTGTGTTTTGACAAAGCCATTATAAGTATTTTTCTGATATAAGAACAAAGCAGTCTATTCAGTGGCNAGAACAAAGCAGTCTATTCAGTGGCTTTTTTAAAAAAAGAAAGAAAAAAAAACCAAAAAAAACCCCAGCAATGCACAGGGATTCTGCCTGCCCTTGCTCTCTCTGACCACATGGCTGCTCTTAAGGGTTTTTTGTTACTCTAACCATGTGACTGCTTGCAAAGGATTTTTTTTTTTTTT
>VWZN01003869.1:1673201-1683393 GCA_013396955.1 Regulus satrapa
CTCTAACCATGTGACTGCTTGCAAAGGATTTTTTTTTTTTTTGTCGATTTAGTGTGGTTTTCTAATGGAAAGATTAAATTGTTCATGCAGTCTTTCTTTCCCATTGTCATAATACTAGTATTGCCATACTCTTGAATAGCTTGTTTTCTGATCAGAAAGCAAGTCTTAGGAAGTACTGCATGGGCACTTACCTGTTGAATGGGTGAATAAGTGATCTCAATTTGTGCAGAAAGCAAGTAAGCTGACATAATTATTTTGTTAAGAGACAGATTTCAAGTATGCTCAATTCACTGTAATTGCTGATTGGCTAGTTCCAGTAATTAGCCACTTCTGTAGATTGTGCATTTGGTACACTTTTAATAGTCCTTGCCTTGAAGTTTTGGGAAACAGAACACTTAATTTTCAAGCTGGCACCAGCCCCAAAAGCAGTCATTCTAGAAACTGTTTCAAGACCCAAAGCTTACTAATTGTGCACAAACTTTCATGGAAGTTGTTTATAAAGGAGAAGAAGCAGATTTTCCTTTTCCTCTTTCAGAATTTAATTTCTCAGGGAGAACATGTGTTGAGGGGAATGGAATTCTTGTGCCGAGCACAGATGCTCCTATGCTTAATAAAGGGGTGGTTTCGATAGTTTAAACTTTTGTTTGTTTGGTTGGTTTTTTGTTTTAGAATGTGCTTAGAAGAGCTGTTTTGATTGAATTGTTT
Source organism: Regulus satrapa (assembly GCA_013396955.1). Taxonomy (NCBI): domain Eukaryota; kingdom Metazoa; phylum Chordata; class Aves; order Passeriformes; family Regulidae; genus Regulus; species Regulus satrapa. Next base: position 1,673,907 of record VWZN01003869.1, read on the forward strand.
TATTTTAAACAGATTTTTAGCTATAAATCTTTGTGGCTTTTTTTTTGTGGAGAAGGGGGAACATAAGGAGAAGAGTCCAAAGAGGAGTGTTACTGAATTAAAAAGGAAGTCTGGTGTTGGACTCTGAAGTATTAATTTTCCCAGTGTTTCTTGCTGAGACAGCTGTGCATTACAGTGTGTGTTTATACAAGCAGCTCTGAAAGCCTTTTCTTTAAGGGGTGAGAGAGGCTACATGGTTGTGTATACCCTTAGTAGCTCAATTGTGTTAAAGGGTCTTTTTAAAATCTAAGTAGTAAATTTTAAAATTGAAAGGCTGAATCTGTCAACTAATAGTGAAGGTATTTTGGTACTTCCTTGGTACCTTGGTAGAAGTACAATGACTTCCTTGCTAGGCAGTCTAGGCTTCCATCTCCTCCTTGCCTTTGGGGTAGGCAGTGTGATAGGTAGCTTCTCATGGTTAATCTGTCTAGTCAGACTCCAAAGAACAAGCCTATGGACAACTTGATAAACTCTGTGATTCTGTGTTATGTTGGAAGCTCTTTTGCTTTGTGTCTAAAAGGCAAGTACTGAAGGAGAACTTCACAGCCAGGCATGCAAATACCCTTTCTTCTTTGGTTTTGTTTTATTCTACAGTAATAAGTGTAGGCTATAAAAATAGTTCAGTTATTTTCTTAGTGTTTACTCTTTGTGAAAATACTTTTCCTTGTAATGTGGCAATTCTTGATTCTTGTATCTATACCCAAATATCGATAGACTGTGAACTCATAGCTTCAAACATCCTAGTGAGTGCTATTGAAAAAGTAGTTGTAGATGGAAGTAAGTAAAAATAATTGCTGTTGGGCTGTGATGTCTGTGAGACTTTTTGTCAAAAGGACTGTGGGCTGAATTCACGTAGAGTGCATGGGATTGCTGCAGCAGAAATAGCTAGCACCTTGGAAACACAGCAGTGTCTGTGTTTTAGTGAAGATTAGACCTGCTCTTCCTGCTTATGAATGACCGTGTATTGTCAGCCTTGGCCCTCTGAGGTGAGCAGGATATGCTTTGTTGTTCTCCACCACTCTAGGGTGGATTACAATATGGTTTTGTGCATGTGGTTTACACTGTCAGGAAGATTTTACTCTCTACCCATGATAAGACTGCATTTGTATGAGCGTATTGTATAAAAAATACTTCACACCACAGGTTAGAAAGGAGATTCTGGAAGCACCAATAATGTTCGATGGCTGTTCATTTTCAAGTCAAGTGTATGACTAAAGCGCTTCATTCAGCTGTGCTCGGTGTGGTAGGTTAACATAACTGGCCACAAGGTGCCTGCCAAGCTGCTCTATCACTCACCATCTTCATCAGGATGGTGAGAAAGCAGAAAGAAAAGTCTGTGGGTTGAGATAAGGACAGGAAGATCGCTGAACATTTGCTATCACTTGCAAAGCAAACTCAGGGAAATGGATTTATCGCCTGATAACAGATTAGGATAGTGAGAATTGAGAACAAAAACTAAAACCACTTTTCCCCACCCCACCCTTTTTTTTCAGGATTAACTCTACTCTTGGCTTTTCCACCTTCTCCCTTTTATCATGTAAGAGTACTGTAAGACTCAGTTGTTTTTTAATTTTCTGGTTGTCCAGCTCTTTAACCGAGTAGAAATTAATGGCATTACTGAAAACTGGTAAGATAGTAAAGCAAGAAAGTAGTCAACAAATCCAATGTACTGTTCATAGGCATATTTACATTGTAGTAAAGTGCACCAGCTTGTCTTAAACACTGTGACTGTGAAAAAGGGGCTTCTGTATCATTAACAGCGTGACTGTGGACCTCTAACAACTTGATAGTATCTGCAGTAAAAATGGATGAGCACATGTGTAAAAACCTATAGGTTATCACTGCTGTTTTGTTCAGCAATTGGATCTCTGTGTGTAAAATCTAAACAGATGTGTTCACCGTCACATTTTGAGGAAATAGAAGTGCACAGTATAGCACCACTGACAGAAAACAGTTACTAGTCTTGGTAGAGGTCCAATAAATGTGTGAGGCCTTTCATGTAATAACTGGGTTGTTAGACAACATGCTAGAAAAGTGGCCATGTCTTCTTTGATGCACTGTTAAAGTTTGGTTGCTTTTCAACATGTGTCGCTAAGCCTGAGGTGGTTTTCTAAGAGTCTTGAGCCAGTGCCCTTTAATTTGGTCTGTACAGTCTGGTAAGACAGTGCATCATCTGGAAGCAAAGCAGTAGTGAAAAAGAAAAAACATTCTGTTTACCTTGTGAATGTCAGTCTAACTTGAAGTAGTCTGTCTCGGGTTAGGACTTTGGCAGGAGCAATTAGTTTATGTGATCTCAATTATTGTGTATTAATATTTAGCAGCAGGTAATTTACTGGGCAATTCTTTTGAGTATTTAGAAGGTTTGCTCTAGACTCAACTGTTTTGCATCCCATAAAGCAAAGAGGTAGGAAAGCAGAATTGGGAAAGGGAGCAGAAAAGAAGCCAAAAAAACCACAAAACAGAACAGTAAGGATTGAAGAAGGGCGGAAGAAGAAAATATGTAAGGATGTACACCAAAGTCTACCAGCACAGCACAGTAGGAATAGTTGCTCTGCTTTAGGAGAAAAGAGTTGGCAGAGCACAGGGAGTAGGCACTGTAGAGCTGTAGGAGCAGATGGGTCTTAGCAAAAAGAGGGTAGCTCATAGAATGAATTTAAGCATGTTATTTTTGATCTTGTGCCTTTAAAGTGACAGTGGGTAGACCAAACACCTGTTCTTTATCATCACTTTTTAGGAAATGTAAATAAGCTGAAATGTTAATTCACTTTTAAAACTTCACCTCAGCTTACTTCTAAAATATTTGCTGGTGTTCTTGTTCCCTTTGGCATGCTGAATGACTGTGGTAAATGCAGCTGGTGTGAGCCACATCTATTACCTCATTGTTAATGTTTTCAATGAGCTGTAATCTTCTCACTGAATGCTTGATTTCATAGAATCACAGTGTTATTTAGGTTGGAAAAGACTTTTAAGATCATTGAGTTGAACCCTTAACACACCACTGCCAAGTCTGCCGCTAAACCATGTCCTGAGCACTACGACTCCATCTTTAAAATACCTCAATGACTAACAAATTCCCTCAGTGTAGCTCTTGTGTGTTGGCTGTGGTGGGTTTTTTTTCTGCATTTGTATATTTTTTTCATTAGCCATCAGGGCATACAGAAGTATAATCCTAACAAATTTACATGGAGAAACAAGCATGGCCGACTTTATTTCATGTTTGTTTGTCTTCAGAAACTCCTAGCACTAAATTGTAGTGCTAAATTGTATAAAATTACAACTCTGAGATTTCTATACGGTAGTACCAATATTAGCCTGCACAACTTGAAGTTGCAATTTTTCTAATCATTCTTGATTACATCTTAGTTTCTTGCATGCTAGGGATAATTAAATGTTGACTAATTGTAGTGCTTTAGATTTTTGCTGACAAAAACCTGCTTTAGAAAGTGCAAATATCTGTTGTAGATATAGTTGTCTTCTTCCAGCCTATATTTTAAGACACAAAAATATCATTTGAAAGCTGTCTAAGCAAAAGTGAAGACAATCTTGAATCACAGTGTGATTGGCCTTCTTGAACTTGGGGAGCTGTAGAATCAGCTGACTTTAAATGGTGGTGCTTACTGGGCATATCTTCCTGTACAATGGTTCTTATACCTACCAACCACTTCTATCCTTCTTTTGCTAGATTCCAGGATAAATAACAGTTGTGTTTTCTGCTGGATCTTTACTAACTGAATGCAGGTAATAGAAGGTTCAGTTACATTTACAAAACACCATACAAAGCTCAAATGTGGAGCATCTGTAAATGAGATCTCTAGTCATGAGTTAGCAAGATAATAACACTGCAATTCGTTGTAGAAAGCAACTATCTATGGAAATTGAAGGAAACGGAAAGATGTCTTGAAACACTAGCCATCAATCTAAAACAGGATGAAATTCTGGTGATGCTCTTTAGCATTTTAGAATACAAGTCTTGCTTTTTGGTGTGCCAGCTGGCATAGCTGGTTGTTTATCTGAAGTGAGTCCCTAGAGGAGTAGAGGGTAAAAATGGATATCACTCTTGTCAGTACACTTCTGTGATGTTCTATTTGTCTACTTGGCGTGGATTTTCAAGAATTAAGATATAAATTGCTGAAGATGCACCTCTAGTTTTCCTAAACTCCAAGAAGGTTTTATAGACATTCAATCATCAGCACTTTATGTGTAGTACAGTGTGTTACCATACTGGAGTCTTTTTAATAAGAAATACAAACTCAATATCCCATAGCGTTTCTGTAACAATTTTTTTAAAAGTATCACGTATAGTCTTCAGATTTAAAATACTTCTTCACTTACTGTGATTCTATAGGGTTATAATTTTAGATAAGGCAAAATATTCTTGGCACTTCTTGTGATAATGCTTCTTTAGTTGACTCAGAAAATGGAGAGATTATAGTGATTTCATGGCAGAGTGACCACAGAAAAATTATTCTTAGTACTGAAGCAGACCTTGGTTCTGGCTTTTTGGTTTTGCTATAAAGCACACTCACAAGCAATTGTGAAAAAACCCACTTTACTTATCTAGCCTGCCTGGTGTGTTAGAGGCGTATTGATTGTTCTTGAAATTGATTTAGAGATGCAGCTTGCTGTGTGCCTCTGTGATGACTATATAAAATCTGTGTGCCTATTCTAAATGTGGGGTTTTTTTTTTAGTGTTTCATTATGAAGAGCCTCCTGACTGTGCAATTGGCACTGCTGTGTGAGCTGTCCAGGAAACAAGCACTGCCAGTGTGCCCTCTGAAGCTTTGCTACAACCCCCACACCCCAGTGCAACTTCTAATGGCCCTGTGTTAGATGTGGAAAGCATCTTGCTGAAGGATGAATAAGCCTGATGTTCCTTAATGGCTTTCTTTTGAAATAATATCAAGAACATTTTTTTTGTCTAATGTACTAGGCGAGTTGGTTTTGCATGAGAGGTTGTATCTTGTTTCTGCAGTTTCAGAACTGCTCTTCATTGTCATCAGAGAACAATCAGTAGAGCCAGTCATGCACAGATCTAATACTTTCTCAAAATGGCTTTGATGATTAAAATGTGGTTTATCAGTGAAGTCTAATGTCTGTTTTTTCCTTTGCACTAGTCTCCCTTGAACGATGAGTTTCTGAGAAATTTGGCTGTCAATTAAAACAAGAGTTGGAGCCTGATAGTCTAGGTGGAACATGCAGCTGAGGTATTTTGGATGGGACCTCTGAACATGGTGATTTCTGATGGGAAGGTTACAGTGGGTGCAGTGTATTGCTATTTCTTTACATTATTATTCCAACCATTTCCATTCGACTTTCTTGTCTTTCATATCTTATCTCCTTAGCCATTTAATCTGTTCACCTCTGTTCTTTTACTGAAGGCAAAAATTCTCATTAGCAGATGCAGAACACCTTTCCCTTGATTGGTATGTTGTGTTGCATAGCACACTGGGTGTATGGGCATCTGTGTTCAGTCAGTTTCCTGATCACTCCCTTCCCAACCGCAGCGAGTCTTTCACAGATCTCAGTGTGTTTGAAAAGTCTCTTAGTAATCACAATACTAAACAGAGGTTTAGCGGTTCTGATCCTGGACTGTGTTTTTGGGAAGAAATGGATTTTACTGTTACCTTCTGCCTGCTGGGGCTACAAAAGGCTTCCCAGGCAGTACAGTTTCTCTAGCCTTTGGTAGCAGGTGTGGCATTAATCTAAGCTTCAACTCCATCTCAACAGGGAAAGCAAATGTTTTCTTCAGGGGTGATGCAAAGAGGTAACTGATCTGAAACTGTCACTTGTTTTTATTGCCAGATTTTCATAGGTTGGGTAGTTTTGCAGATAAGTAATAATGACATCCTTCAAACAATTAAGTTCATATTTCTGTAGTGTTCGGGAAGGTTTTGAATAAGATTATTTGGACTGCAACATGGATGGTTCACTGTCAATTTGCTTTCTATTAACTCTTGAAAAAACAGTCTTTAAGGGAAAATAATTGTCATGTCTGACAGTCAAGAAGGAAGTTGAAAGACACCTTGACTCTGCCTTCATTTGATGTGATACTCCTGTTACAAGTAATTTGCTGCTATTTTAGAAAGAAGTTGAGATGAGATACCATCTGATCTGGACAGTATCCCTAGCTGAAAATTATACTAAAATAGGGATATACTTACCTGTTTAAATGTATGTTACTTTGTACATTCTGAATTTCTTTGAAGAATAAGGTCTGTAGGAAATAATCTTCCAGAGGCATTTGAATTTCTTTGATAATAGTAATAGTGGGAGAAAAATAGTTAACAGTGCAAATGAATATGAAAAATCAGCAGAAATTGATTTTTTTTTCCTTTGTGTGGTCATTGTTTTGGCTAAAATTCAAGGTTTTGTATCATCTTTTGTATGTCCTTCATAGTTTGGAGTACTTGAAACTACTTTGTAGTATCTCTGAGCACTTGAAAATTGACATAAATTACATGCCAAAAAGATTAAATATAAAAATGCAAATTATCATAATGCTTGGTCTTTCTTGTGTTCGTTCTCTATATTATTATCTCTTCGTACCTTATTTCCCGCAAATTATGTACAGGTCTTTGTGATCACAGCTTGGTATAAACTTTTTTGAGCTAACATGGATGCCAGTTCCATGATGCTCTAAAGAAGTTAAGGGCATTTTTAGGGTTGCTAGCTGCAAAATTATGGTGTTGCAAGTGAATTTGGACAGGCTGAATAATGGAAGATGTGACTTCTAATGAACATCAAATTGCCTGTATGGAAAAAAAAAAAAAAAAAGCCTTTCAGAAATGGAATATGTGAGAAACATGAGTGTATTCCTACTGTGTAAGTAGTGTTCCAGGCTAAGCAGACCCTGGATATTCAACACAGATCTTGACAGTTCAGGTTATCAGAGGAAAAGATGCACACAGGCTATCAGTTCAGTGAGGGGAGAAATAACTTCTTCCTTTACAGTTGAGTGAAGAAAAATGTTTCCTCTTCCATAATGTGAAAGGTGCTCTATTTTTGATAGTTTGGTTTTTTCCTTTACTTTACCTATGCCTTTTACTAACGTGTGGCAATTAATAGTTGATGTCTTTTGATAAATCTGAGATGAAAAGAATTTGGTATTGTACCCTTTGTTCTCTCATTTAAAAAACAAAGTATAGGGAAAAACTTTGAGGGCACAGAGATCTTGCAACCTGTCCCTTTTTTTTTTTTTTGGTTGACTTAAAAGATTTTCAGTCAAGCAAGATTTCATTTGGATAAAGTGTTGTATCTCATTTGTTGCTGTTCTTCTATTGCAAGTTGTTGGGTTAAGNAAAAGAATTTGGTATTGTACCCTTTGTTCTCTCATTTAAAAACAAAGTATAGGGAAAAACTTTGAGGGCACAGAGATCTTGCAACCTGTCCCTTTTTTTTTTGGTTGACTTAAAAGATTTTCAGTCAAGCAAGATTTCATTTGGATAAAGTGTTGTATCTCATTTGTTGCTGTTCTTCTATTGCAAGTTGTTGGGTTAAGGATATCTTTTGGAGTTTGTATCTTCTGAAGCTGTGAAGTTTACAGTGGTTTGGATTTGTGGTTATGAAAACATTTGTTCAGAGCATGACCGATCAAAGACACGACTTCCTTCCTTAGTTTAAACAGGAGAGGAGCATGGTTGCTTTGGAAGACTCGGAGCTGAGTATAAAATGTTTCTTTGGGAATTCTTGTTAGCTTCTTGCAAAGATGCTTCTTGAAATGCCTGTAGAGAGAGACGGAAACTGTCTTTCATTTGCAACTTTCTTCACTTGTGCCTGCAAGAGAGAATAGGTTGTATTTCAGGAGCTTAGTTTTGATCTGTACTGAAACCTATGGCAAGGATTGTAATACTTCACTGGCCCTTGAGAGTTTCTTTGTAGAGGCATGATAATGATGGATTTAAGGTATTTTGTACCTTTTTAGATGCTGGATATTTTAAATGTCTTTCTGGAGTTCCAGTGTATGAAACTGCTCAGTGTTTCTGGGCTGGAGATCAGTGTCTCATATGCATGCTTGTAAGTATTCATGGTTAATTTGCACAATATTTTTAATGAGATTGTGCCTTCCAAAAACCTATGGTATTGTCTGATTTTTTTTTTTCTTCTATTCCTCATAGTCATGAGGATTTTGAATTACTCTGAAGGCACCACAAAGAGATCAGATGTTCCCCAAAGCATTGCTGCAGAGCTGAAAGTTATTAGAAATGTCATAGTACTAATCTCCAATATTGCTTTAGCAATTAGGTGGCTCTTAAGTGCTCAAAATCCCTTTACCAATTAATGATGACAGATTTTTAAGACTACATGCATCTCTGAAATGACTTTTATGTGAAAGATCTGCTTTTACATGATAAATGTAAATCCAATCTGCTTGCAGAGTAGGGTTTGAAATGCCTTTATGTGGAAGTTTTGTCTTAAAACTTGTATCAAATAGGCCTAATAGATGGCATACTTGAGAGATTTTTCTTTTCTTTTCCTCTCTCTAACTGTCAAGGTATCTTTTTTGTATTGATGAAGAAAATTGACTGATTGTTTTGGGTGAGTTTGTGGAATGATTCAAAGTTGGTTTGATATTTTTTTTTCCTCTCTCTTCCCCTCTCTCAATTATTATCAGTATCAGCTTATTGTTTTTAAAGTGGACGAATTGTTATAGCTCTACCTTTATGGCTGCCTCCTTCCTGAATGACTTCTCTTCCTTAAGAGCCCAGCTGTAGGATATGTCTTAAGATTTATTACTTGGCATTTTAATAAATTCCTCTACCTTTAAATGTTTTTTTCTTCTATGATAAAGTAAATCAGATAGTTAATCTTTACAGGCTTCACTGAAACTTCTTCACTGATTCTTAGTCAAACAAATTTTGATTAAGGCTCAGTTTTGTATAGATAAACTGTTGGTGGGGAGGGAAGGAAGGTAGAGATTTGGGGAGGCTTGTTTTGTAAGATAAGATGGAAGTGTCTCAATTGACTTCTGGTTAACTTTTTATTCTCCACCTCTGTAGCGTTGAAAAGATTTTTAACTGACTTTGGAATTTTTTTCTTTCTCTTATCTGGAGACCTGCCTACTATCTTGACCGTATCTGAGTTCTGTCTTTTTTTTTGAAATTACTTCTTCACAAGAAATGTGATGGCTTTGAATCAAGTTACCTAAAAATGAGGTTAAGCCTACCCACATCCCTAAATTAATAGTTATTGAAAAGAACTAATCATTATGTGAAACAGTGACTTTTGTTTTTTAAAAGTACTATACTGCTGTTAAAGTAGTAAATGAATTATTATAAAGCAAATTTTGTCTATCCAGTACCTTTCTCTACATTTGCAGAATCTTAAGTCTGTGAACTTTTTGGAAGCCAATCCTTTTTTGACCAAAAGGCATCCTTAGAGTAATTGGGAAATTGTTTAGTTGCCATCGTGAACTAATTAGTATCACATTGCTTGGCTTTTTTTTTTTTTT
>VWZN01003869.1:1683412-1723208 GCA_013396955.1 Regulus satrapa
TTTTTTTTTTTTTTTTTTTTTTTTTGGTAGCACTTGCTAGGTGAAATCAAATTAAATCACACATATCTATTTGTTTCCAAAGCAATAATTCTGGATGTTGACAAATGGGTTTGCCTTTGTTATCACACACTCATTCTGGGATAATTTCTCCATTTAAAATGAAAATAAGGTTGTCTATGAATCTAACCAGAAGATTAACAAAGTAGCTTTGTATTTAAGCATTTGAAGGAGATCGGGCCTAATTATGTCCTTAGGTGCCTTAGACACTAGTCATGCAAATTAAGAGAAATGGAATATTTTTTCTTTTACTGCGGCATGTTTTGTTTGAAGTAAGAACCCATGCTGTATAGTGTGAGATGGATGGCAAAACTGGCTGTTAGTCGCTTGTGCTTTTTATGCCATTTAGTTAGATATTCGCTTGTATGCCAAAAAGTGAGGCATTCCCCAGGCCATGCATCACCAGGGAAGTGAAGGGTTGCCTGGTTTTCAGGCATATTTGTCAGTTGCATCTATTGCAGTTAGGAAGGATATTTCATAACAAATCATCTATGGCTGATGGGCTGATCAGGGGTGAGGCTCAAGTTGTATTTGCCACGGATGGCTTCACAACAAGGGGGACTGGATGCACAGCAAGCACCAGAGGGGGCAACGGTGTCCAGGCACTTTGGTTTTTTAACAGTTAAATGTCATCAAAACTGCACGTAATTGATTTGAGCCTGCTAAGTGTAGCAGTGAAGCAAAACCCAATGCTCTTTGTGACCGCAGTAAATTAATGGTGGAAAGTTCGTCTGGATAAGAGTGATGAAGTCCAGCGTGCTTGCTGCTTTTAAGGTTGTTTTTAAGGCATAATTGATTATCAGTTGCTCTTTCCCCCAGACTTTCCTGAATCCACAGAATAATGGCTTTCTGGCAGAGCACACGCTCAGCTGGCAGCTCTGAGTGGGCGGGTGATGCCAACTTCTGCGTGGTGCAGGGGGTGGCCCAGGGCCAAGCAGTGAGCCATGAACTCTGGGTATAGTTCTTCTGCAGGTCATTGTGGAGGCACTGAAGCGAGTTCTGCCCTTAACACAGCCTTTTGAATTAAGAGGAAAACTTCCATTTACTCAAGTTCTTATTTGTGCTGGCAGATTGGCTGAACAATTTAATTCAGCCCTCTTTCTTGAGTTAATGTTTAAGAGAAGGATGAATCATGTTGCAGCACATGGCTGTTGTGCCTTCATTCCGAAGGCTGAAAATTCTCTTACAAACAAACTATGTTAGGAATAGCTGTTCTTCATTTAAAAAAGAATCAGGTAAAACTCTGAATATAATACTAAAGAGTGTGTGTGTGTAGACTTCAATGTTGGAAAAATTGAACAATTTCATAAAGAAAAGCTTAAATTCTTGATTTAAGCAGGGCTGAGAAAGTGAATGGGCCAGAATATGTTAACTGCATGGAAAAGTTAGCTGTAGGTGCTGCTGAATATTTGACTGTTCTGTAACGTTCTATTAACTTGATCTTTTAGATAGTTGGAGTAATGTCTACAGTATATGTTCCTCCAAGGGCTTAAAAAGAGAAGTTGAAAATCATTTTCTTTACAGTCTCCTTCTCAAGATAGGAAAGGAATGTTACTAGGTAATATTTTTATGTATTAAATTATAGAATTCTGACAGATTTGCCAGGTTATTCTTCAGTCGTCTGAAAGCAGAGTTGTCTTAGCAAACAAGACCTTACTTGGTAGACTGAGACACATATCTAGTGTACTCTTAATCAATCTGTATTATTATTCTTAATACTTTAAGTATTACTCAGAACAGGACTGCTATCAACCCACAGATAAGCATTCACACAGAAACTTTAGGGTTAGCATGTTTTTTTTCCATTTTCCTTATCTGATTTTGATAAAGCTCTTTTTCTTCTTGTTTGCTTCTATATAAGTCTTATCAGTGGTAATTTCTATTGCCACTTATTTAAACTTAATTAAAAACTATTTAAAAGATGAAAATTTGTTTGCTTGTATGTGAGTCATTGGAAGACTAATGCAAGAACTTGATAAGATCATGAGTAGGAGGAAGAGAAAGCCACACGTGGTTTTCTTGCACTGCAATGAAATTTGGCAGCCGGAGGATTCAAGAATTTAATTTCTTTATTAATACATTTTTCAAGAGGGATGACATGCAGTATGTTTTTCTAGGATAAGAGAAGTATTGACTGCCAGAAGAGCTATTTAATTTTCTGTTCTCTCCCTTGTAGCTCTCTTCTCTATGAAAGGATTATGTTTTTGTATAGTTAGCTGGTTGTGCAACAAAAATTATGTTAATCCAATAATTTTTGTTGGCTGGGACATTTTAATGTTTCTGCTATGGTATTTGGTTGTATCAAAGTATCATGAGAGACCAGTGGAAAAAGAGAAATACCTTTTTTGTCATATTGGCCCATGTTTCTGTGTAAGGTGCTGTAAAACAATTAAGAATTATTTCCCATAGCCTGTATTAGCTTCTGGAAAGGTAGGCTTCTGAGGTGAAATCTGTTTTTGCTTTTACACAGAGATCATAGGATGGAAGTCTAGTTTGTTGCTAACAGATTCTTGTTTTGTTACAAAAGTTCACACCTCACTTTTCTTGCAAGTAAAAAAGACCTGTTTGAAAGTTTACCTGTAAGAATCATGGAATGGTTTGTGTTGAAGGGGTCCTTAAAGATCATATAGTTCCAACTCCCCTGCTATGGGCAGGGACACCTCCTACTCAAAGCACCATCCAGCCTGGCCAGGAACAGTTCCAGAGATGGGGCATCCACAGCTTTTCAGGGCAAGCTGAGCCAGTGCTTCATCTCTCTCACAGGAAAGAATGTCGTCTTAGTATTGCATCTAACCTTCCCCTTTCCAGTTTAAAAATCATTCCCCTTCCATATCACTGCATGCCCTTAAGCATTAGGCACCTGGAAAATGAATAGGGAAAACGGAATGTTTCTAAGTTTTGTGCCTTTTGTAAGTGTTAAATATGTATTGTGGTTTGGGTTTGCTCATCCTTTCAGTTCCACTTTTTCTTGTATGTGTGAAAGGTTTCAGGAAGGATGTGGGGTTGGTTTTATTTTGGTGATTTTTTAAAAAAATGGTTAAGTTATATAAATTATATTCAGGGAAATTTTGGTGTAAAAGTTAACATTGTTGAGAAAATACATCCTTTCTTTGGGGTCAGCAGGGATCACAAAAATGCAAGTGAATTTACTACCAGAAAATTGAGTTTACTTATGTACTTTCTAAAATGTCTTGCACATTGTTTTCGGGTCAGCCTGGTAGATCAAATTAAGTAGATCTTCCAGTGTCTGGAAAGAAAAGGAGCAGAACCTTGCAGGGCATAAAATCCTTTTGTTCTAAGGTCTCTGAGCAGTCAAGGTAGTTGTTCTCATGACCAGATTCTTCTTTTGATGGTTGAATCCTGCTTTCTACCTTGGCTGGACCATGCCCTCCCAGTACATTATCCAGATATTTTTGCTGTGGCGTGCCCTCAGCTTTGCTGGCTCTGCTACATGAAGAGGATCAGTGTAATTGGTCTAGCAGAACACCTTTTGTTGAACATCTGGGTTCACACGTCAGGGCTTGCATGCTCTTGAGCGTCACAATTTTTGCCTGGGTCGTAGCTAACATAGCTGCATGCCTTGGATTCCAAACTCGAATGCAATGGTTGCTTCAAAATGCTTGAAAGTGCTTTCGGTGGAAAATGGAACCAAAAGCTGCAAAATGGTGCTCTGTTGACACTCAGTAAGAGATTAATAGATGTCTTGATGGAAGGATGTGAGAAGCTTATCTTCAAAGTATTCTCTGATAGTTTTGAGTCACTACTAGAAGAGCTAAGCTCTGTCAAAGCAAAGCTCTCCTTTGTTCTCTGTTCTGTAGATCCATGATGAAGAGCACCTGGGCAGACATGATCGGTGTCCACCAGCCTGTCTCCTTAGCCTTCATCCTGTGTGTCTGTAGTTCTTGCTGGCTGAGTTGATTGCTATTGGAAAAGGATGATCTTTTGGTGGCATTGTGCATGTGACAAAACTGGGTTTATTTTTCTGTCTATTCAGAATTAGATGTATCAAACTTGTTAGAAATAAGCTTTAGGGGTTTTGGAACAGTTTTTCAGCTATAACTAAACATATTGTCAATGTGCATGTGTAAGAATGTCCTTCTGTGTGCTGAACTGTTGTAGAAAGCAGATTAAGAATGCAAACTACAAAAAGTCTGGTATGAGAACAGAGAAAATAAATTTTAATCTAGTCTTCCATTGGAAAGCAGACACGTCTAATTTATCGATAGCATGGAGGAGCAAGATGGTATTTTTCTTCCAGTAGATCTCTAATTTGCGTTCCCTGAGCCATGCTATGTACTCTGTATTTCATTTCCTGCTTCATACACTGTATTTTTTTTTACCCCAGCTACAGAAATGAATGCTAGTGTTTAACTGGCAATAAAGCCTCCTTATTGTCAAAATGGTACAAGATTTCAGTACAGCCTTTCTAAAAGGCTGGGAGCTCTTCAGGTCATACTGAACTTTGCCAAGAAAATGCCTTGTCATCAGGGATGCAGTTCCACTTTTAAGGGGATGAAAATGTGAGAACTAAGCTAAGTAAAAATAGCCAGTCTTTTTATTTAATCTCTGAAGGAATGATTTTATTAAGAGAACTAATATTTGCCTTCTCTCATCTGGACTGTGTACTATTCATACTGTTATATAGCTTGTAGATATTAATGATTTAGATTCTCAGATTCATTTTGGACTTCAGAGCAGATTTATTTTTTCTTGATCCTGCTGGTGCAAAGCGCTAGGTTTCTTTTTATTTTGGACAACCATTCCTTGTGATCTCTGCTCCCTTCCAGGAAGTTATGGTAGAAGTAATCCCAAGATGCTTTTCTTTTCCATTATTAAACCTGAGTACACAGGGTTTTTTGTTGGTTAGGTGTTTTTTTGTTTGTTTCTTTTCTTAGATGCATGTTTTTGGGTTTTGGGAGTAAACAGTATTCTCTTTTATATTCTTTATATATTCTCTTTTCCTATTCCCTTGGAGTTCCAGATGAGCCGCTTTCTTCTGAAAAGTCTCTTGATTTTACTTTTGTTTTGCATATTCTGCATTTTTTTCCTTAAACTTCTTTATCTTTGCCTTCGCTGCAGTTTCTTGTAATTTAACCTGGGTGGATTTAGGTAGATACAAAGGACTAATTGGTTAAAAGGAGAAGCATTATATTTTGTATAGAAGAGAGTCAGTCCTTTTAATATGACACCTGAGGACTGATAGCTTCTATTCTCCAGATGACCTTTTGTATTGTTTCCCTTGCCCCATATATTCCCCCTTCTTGATATGGTTGAGATCCTATTGGTTGTGGAGGTAGGTGCTCTCCAAAATTATTCCTAACAATTGCAAATAAGTAAATGGCTTGAGAAGTACTGTGTATTTTTTGTTGGGAAGGCAGGCAAGGAAGAAACAACAAATACAGTGAAATAAGAACTACTGTGGGCACAATCTTCCTCTTGAAATCATTCTATACAGAGATGTGGATAAAAAATTTTCAATCCAAACATTCAGCAGAATGCAACAGGATAGCAAAAATCTATTAATGTATAGGAAACCTGGGCTAAGAAATACAAACTAAATAGGATAGGAAAAATGTACTACTTCGACATTTTCAAGTTGAAAAGTGACAAGATGCAGGCGTAGGTTCATCCCTGTATAAAGAGCTGCTAAGAAATAAAAGATATTGCTTGCAGTCCACAAAGTTGAAAGCGTGATTACCAGTATTTCCCGATGCTATATTCAATAGATAAGTCTTGAATAATAGTTGATAAAACCTTGAGTCTTAGGCTTAAAAATTTTACTCTGCTTTTTGCTTACAGTGGTGTCAAGGGTGTCTCATTATTCCATAAATCCAATTTTATTGTAGGTTAAAATACTTCTGAAAAACAATGTGAAAGAATATTTGAAAATCTAAAACTTGAATTGTGTTATTTCTCTTCAATGGGGTTAGTAGCAGTGGATGGTAGTCTGCGGAATGAACTGATGGTTAAGACAGAATCAATATCTTCCATTCAAGTGCAATGTAAACTTCAGTGTACGAGTTTCTCTCTAAGTTTCTTTGCCTCAGGGAGGTTGATTTCATAAATGCAAGATCTTCCTGTGTCCAAAAATAATCAATAAGCTTGTCTGTGTACACTGCTTCAGGCTTATTTTAACCAAGGATTGAACCAAGATCATTCTCCAAGTTGTTGTTTGTAGCTGTGCATTTAATAAGTTGTTCCTATTACTGTATCTGAAGATAATTTATACCAATAGCCTGATTAACAAGCAATTTACCCTAAGTGGTTTTCCATAAAGGAAAACTTATGGGCTCTCATTTTAGGTTGTGGATTTTAACACATACTCAATTTATTATTGTTTTTCAACTACTTAAATATGATTCTAAAATTATAAGTTCCTGCTTATGCCTAACAATTCACCTCTTTTGTCTTTAGCAGTTGGCCAGTTTTTTTTCACTGATTCAACCAGAAAAGACAGTTCTCTTGGTAGTAATAAAAAGCAACTGATACAAAAATAAGGTGGTTAATTTTGTGCTACAAGTGTTCCAAACTAATTTATTATCTTTGTTTGCCTATGAAGGGAAACTCTTGGCCACTGACTTTAATCAGGGTCATCTTTCTGTGTGTAAAAAAGCTTAGATGCTGCCCCTATATAATTTCAGCATTACTTATAAACATATCCAATTGCAACAAATAGTTAATACTGAATATATAGATATGTAGCTGATAATGGGTTTTTGAGTGTTTTGTTCTAAGTGCTGATGGTAATTGAGTCCCAAGTATGAGATGGTAAAATCAGTATTTTCTGTGTGTGTCTCTGAAGCAGTAGCAGAAAATAGGCGAACAGTGTTTAATACTGTTTTAGAACCAAATACAATGATCTGGGATTATAATGTATAGATTTTTCAGGTAATGCTCATGATAAGCAACTCCTGTTTATAATGCTAGCAGTTAAAAATGTTTGGGGAAAGGAACAGGATTGGAACAGGTTGTGTTGTTAGGTTGGGGAAATAGAGCTAGTGACTTTTGGGAGCAGCATCAGGAAAAATCGCTGTAATCTACTCCTGTTTGAGTTAAGCTTGATTCAGTGGCACCTGATCAGTTTGAGCATCAAGGCATTCTCCTCTGGTTTTAAGCACTGGTGAATCCTTTTAGAGGGGGAAGGAGTGTGAGTGCATGAGTGGAAAGGAAAAAAAGGAATAAGGCTGGAGGTGTCAATCATTATTGCATGGCTTCTGGAAAGTAGCATTCAGTGACTGGAGAAGTTAATATGTATCTCCCCTTTCTTAAATTGTTTGTAAATGTTCGTTTATGTGCTTGTGTGAATTTAGGGGATTTTTCTTTAGCACTTCATTTTTTTCAGCTTTAATCTTAACATGTGGATAGTATCTATCAACGGAATAACACACACTGTGGGAGCAGGTGATCTAATCTATGTTTGTCTTTATCTGTGCTTTCCTGCAAGTGAAAAATAAATAAGATTTGAAGGGTCCTATATGTTTAATAATAAACCTTTTAAAGCTGTTATCTGAAACATATGTATCCAGTGGTGAGAATTAAGTGTCAAAGAAAGCCTTACTTTGATTTGTTTCTTGGTGGTTCTGAAGTTTTTTCTTCATTTTCTCTAGGAAGTTTAGGGTTTTTTTCTGTTTTTGCATGTGTCAGGCTGTGGTTTTTTTGGTTTTTTTTGGTTTTTTTTAAAGGCCTTCTTTCTGACCCAGAAAACTCTTTTGATGGACTATCCTGTTCTTTTCTTTCTTATTAGACCTCCTTGTTCTGCTTTTGAATCTGTTGCTCTGTTCAAAATAGACTTCAATGTGTCGTTTTTGACAAGCTGTTTGAAAGAAACTAGACAATGTAGCAGATAAGGGCAGATCAGATTATGACTTCCCTGAAGGAAAGGCTGTGTTGTGAATTTAAATATTTGTAGCTCCTTGTGGGTTAAGACTAGAAAGCCTAATTTCTCATGGCCTTTGTTTATAAATGCTTCTGCTTGTGTAGTTCTGTTGCCCACTGTGGTCTTAACTGAAATGTTAAATTATGGTAAAGGTGCATCTAGGTTGCAATTCAACTATTAATCTGGGTGTGTGAGTTAAAATATAAGGAATTTTGACAAATATATTTACTCATTAGCTTAGAAATAGCTTTTGAGTTATTAGTCTGTGTGAGAAATCTGCTGCACACCATTCTCTGAAGCTTAGATTGTGAAGCTCAACTTGTGTGTAATGGCTTAATATTTTGGTGCTTTTTTTCCCAAAATAGAAGCAAAATGGGGTAAGGCATTAGAGCAATGTGTGGGATTTTAAGCCCTTGTGCTCTAATTTTTTTTGACAGCGTGACTGGTCTAAAAAGTCAAGCCAGTTGACTGTACCCACTTTATTTATCCACAGTATTCAAAGCAAGTCATTGAAAAGATAGGCTGTTCTGACTCATGTAGTTTGAATTCCTCCAAGTTTGATGAACAACTTGTTTTTTATTCTCTAAATATTTTAGGATCTCTTATCTTTAAGGACTTTTCTAATCCCTATGACTATTTATTCTACCAGCTGAAATCAGAAATGTTGCTGTGGCTTGGGTTCAAAATGGTTATTACTATTGTTTTTCTTAAGTTTTGTGTATTCTTGTTGCTCCTTAGGTTTTGTTTTGCTTGTTTCTTTACTTCTGTGTGGTAATGTATCTCTTCATGTTGTTATTTGCTCTTGTTCTGTGATTACAACTATTCTCTCTCTTGCCAGGGACCAATTACTTTTTTTTTTTTCCTATCATCTAGTGGAAGTTTAAATTAATAGTTAAGATTTTGTCATGCTTTTGAAAGTGTACTTGGTCTCTTACCCTGTGCCACCCCCCAGTTTTCTAGTAAGAAGTCTGTGATTAACTCTGTATATGCATGTGTGTATGTTTTTGTGTGTGCATATTAATGTATATATGCACGCATGCACATCACGCACATGAGTACAAGGAGTCTTTCTCCTCAATTCCTTTTATTTTCTCGCCTACTTTGGGATTATTTAAATGTCAGTATATGGTCATATATAGTGAGAAGAGGTGGAGAGCTCAGTGTTAAAAATAGTGGGGTAGTTTGTGTTGTGAAAACACCAGATGATGGGAGTGACATTTTGCTCTTGTCTGTTATATGCCATTCATGACTTACAAACTAGATGATGGCTTTGACCTCATCTTTTGACAATTTTTCAACTTAAGGTTGATATTCCATGTATTTGAAGGTATTCCAGAGAATCGTAGCTCATAGAATTCTGTGGAATGGTTTTAATTTTGACTGTGAGGTTTCTAATAGCTTGAGGAGTCTGGGTTTGAGTCACTTTTTCCTGTTGTAGTCTTTTGACTTGTTAAATTTCAAGACTTTTCCTTATTTTGGTAAGTTTGGGAGCAGCAGTAAAGCTTTCTGCACTGCACTTGGCTTAGCCGTCATGCTTGGATCAGGCTTTAATTCTGGCTCTCCCCCTCTTAGGGCATTTTCTGTGGTAAGAGCCCTTTGTGGAGGTTGTGTGAGATCATCGCTAAGGGTGTGCAGTTGGTGACCTCTCCTCTGAGAGGCTGCAGATGAATAGGCCATAACTTCAGCAGACTTGAGCCCCTGACCTTTTCTTGTTAGGCCATAGTGTCCAGGAGGGGGTTTTCCATCTCTTTACAACAATATTAACTCCAGTCTGCCTGCATAGTGTGAAATCGCCTTGCTGCTTGCAAGAGTGCAGAATTCCTGAAGTCCCTCAGAAAATTGTTCAGTCTTTTCTAAACTTCTTTTCCTTTGCTTTTTTCCATCAGTAAGCTTGTGTATTGTTAACTTTATGTGCTCCCAGGTCTGATAGATATATCTGATACACTGTGGGATTAGAGAATGGTTTGCACACAGGATTTAAATTGTATCCAAAGGGCTCAATTTATACTCATGGTATAAAATTTGCTTAAGATTACTGCTCCCCTCTGTGCCTTACAATCTGCCTTTGCTCAGGGCTGAAGTAACAGTAGCTCAGCTTGAAGGACTACTTTCCCTGAGAGTGCAGACAAACTAATGGAGACCAGATTAGAGAAAAGGCAGTGCTATCTGTGAGGAGCAGCAAGGCAAAATGCCTGATTTCCTGTCTTGAAGCTCTGGGTCTGTGTGTGGTTGAGATTTTACTAATAAAATTAGTCAAATTTACTAATCACTTTAATAGAGTGCTCTAACATTAGCTTCCTGTAATAGCATTAGCTGGAGCGTTAACCTCAGCAGACAAAAAACCTCCAATCTTTCTTTTCCAGTTGGTGCCTTATTGCAGAATGGTGTCTTTCAAAGGAATATTGTTATGCAGTTTTGTTCTTTCTTGAGCAGAGATACAAAGACAGGCATTCCCTACTTCAAGTAGAAATCTTAATGCTGAAGTTTGGTGGAAAAAATTCGAGGTATAGATGTCTATTATCTCAGTAGTGATTACTATTTCTTCCTTCTGATGCAGAGGTCTGTCTTCCACACTTCTTGTTTTGTTTGTGATGGACATTTGTTTCATTTTGGGATTGAATTTTGATTTAGTAGTCCAGACTATTGCAGATGAATGATGCTGTCCCGGTCAGCCCAGATTTTTGTCTGGGAAAAATCAAAGATGTTATTGGCAACCATCTCTGAGTTCTGTAGTATGGAGCCTTTAATGTTTAATGCATTTATAATTATCTTTCTGAATTTTTGAACTGGAGGAAAACTTTACACAAGCTGTGGACAATATATTTTGGTAGTAAAAGTCTGCAGCTAAACACAGATGCCAAAAAGGATCCTGTATGTAGTGTGTCACATGCCCAGAGCTGCAGAGGCTGGATCATAAATCCTATTGTTGGGATAGAAGGAGAATATGCAGAGAGTTATTGAAGGCAGAAGTCATCTGTCAAGCACAAGTTTTCTCTGAAGGTTATTTAATTAGAGGGGTTACTAGGTAATTTGTCAGATTCCTGGGACTTAGGCTGTCTCTTTGTGTTCAAAGATGACCTCCTTGAAAGAGGTGTAAGGAAATGGTTTCCTTGTTTTTCGGTGGCTTGATATCTGAATCAGAAGATTAACCGTTTTCCATTAAAAAAGTCAAGATTTTAAAATCAATCTTGCTTTTTTTCCCATTGTTTTCTTAGAGACAAACATAATGTTCTTGCATTCTACAGAAAAGTTCCAAGACACAGCAACTTTAATTCCTTTGTCTCAGTCTAACTTCACTGTCCTGACATCTGTGGTGACCTTCCATTATGGCTGAGAAAACGTGGTGTCATGTTGTGTTGCTTTATTGCATTGTAGCCCTAGGTCTCATCCAGCAAAACATTCAACTTGTTAACTGCATCTTGTGGGGGGTTTTTTTTTTCCCCTTTTCTTTTTCCTTAATGCAAGATGGTTTTCTTAATTTAACAATTTCTATGTTGTTTCGGTATAATAGTCAGCATTCCCCTTTGCTAACAAACTGTAGACATGATTGCCACAGCAGTTTTGGTTTCAGATGTAATTGCATTTCTGATATCCTTTTGATTTTGGTTACATTTGCAGGTTTAAATATTTGTAAAATAAAATAAGCAAAAAAATTTTGTTCCAAATGCTTTCTGTTTCTGATATCTGTGCTGCAAGAGTGTGTGTACAAGTTATGGGGATTTTTTTTCTTCCAGTCTTTATTTCTGCTGCATCTGGTTCTTGTATTGCTGGTGAGCAATAAGAAAATAGTTTCATTCTGATGTATATAGGGGAAGACTTGCAAATGCCTATTTTATTGGAATACTTCAGTATGCTTAAGTTTTTGGATGCATTCATGTTGAGTTCTGCTTATTTATTCAGTACTTCACTTTTATTTCAATTAATTAACTTCCATTTCCTGGACTCCCAGAAAATATGATACTTTCTCATATAAATAAATATTAAAACAAAATTTTGCTTTCTGTGCTTTCCCCTTTCTTCCTGTGCAAAAGCTTTTTTCTTCTTTTTTTTTTTTTTCTTTAGACAGTCATTCTTTAGAGAGCTAGGAGCAAGCAGTGATGAGTTTGAATTCAAAGAGGATTAGGGGTAGAACTTTGAAATACAGACTAATTCATCAGACACTTCTGATATTGTAGAATTAACAAGAGATGGCATTAAATTATGCCTGAGCATTTGTTGAGTAATTGCTTCTTTCAAGAAGGAAAATTTGTAGTGGTTTTGAGTGATGGGTGACTTAATGTTGTAACAAAACTTGTAATCCTTTTCTTGTAATAGGAACACCCCTTTCAGCAATTTTTTTCCCTGCTACCCTAGCTGGGAATGCTTCCCTGCATTCAGCACCTCCGATAATTTAGTGCTTGCTCCTGTGGTTTACAAAATCCCACCAGTGAAATGATACATCCATTACCCCTTCCCGGCTCACTGTCAAGTCAGCCAAATGAGTTGGATCACCTGATGTGCCACACCAGTGTCTGTAAGGGGAGCAGAGGAGACCTGGTGAGCTGTGAACAGCCCCTGTCAGTAGCTGCCTTGTCAGAATAAGCAGCACCCGCTCCACACTCCCGTTGCAAAAAGCATTGCAAAAAGCATTGCAGCAGTTTAGGATGGTGTTGTCCTTCTGCTTTCTTCCCCTTACTGAACTAGTTGTTCCATGGGATCTTTCATCTGCTCTAAGTAGGATCAACTGGGATTGTTAAACAGGAGTTTAGTCTAATCTCATTCATTTTTTGAATGACATGGCTTCTGTGTCCCTTGGATCTGAATTGGGGCCCGTGTACTTGTGTTAAGCTACTTGAACGTTCAGGTTTCACATCTTGGAAAGCGCTCGAGTGAGAAAATGAATGTGCACAGTAATTCTCAAACAAGAGTCATGGACTTCGAAAGAAACACAGTGGGCAGATACTGTTTGTGTATCAAGCCATGTCCTGTTTGGAATCTGCTGTCACTTTTTGTTCCTTTTTGCATTCCAGAAACTAATTAATTAAATTTAAAAAAAAAAACAAACCCAACCCCCCAACAACAACAACAACAACAAAAGAAACCCCCCAAAAAAGAGAAATATTACTTGCAAACATTAGAATAGCTTGCCTATGGAATAGGCATGCTAAAATTATTGCTGCTGCCTAAGTATGTACTTCAAAACACTTTTTAACTCGCATAAGACGTGATGACAAAATATTCACACTTGGAGGTGAATATACCAGTAAGATGTTTTAACAAGTAGCAAATAGTAAAGTTTTGTTTCTAAAGACTTCTTTTTTGCTGTTGAAGTTTTGCCTTTTTTTTTCTCCTTGGATATCTCTAACAGATCAGATCAATCAGCTCCTTTTGATTAATGATGATTTATGGTTAATATCTTCTTGGAAATTTTTTTTCTAACACAACTTAAAGAACAACTTAAACACTATTGATGTTGAGTGTGCACTTACTGTATAACTCATGTAACTGTCTGCACTGACAAACTTTTGGAATAGAGGGCTGTTTTAAACATTATTTTTTAAAAACCTATAAAATAACTTTTCAAAGAAATGTCTTTTGTCGCCTGAAAAAGTGGTGACATAATCTTTCCTTTTGGAAACTAAAACAGAGTGATAATAGTCTTTGAAGTTATCCTAAATTTAAATAATCACTGCAAACGTTTTGTGAAGTCTTATATTCATAGTTTGTGGCAGTAGTGCAGACAGGTGAGGTATTTTAGAGACATGATAAATTTAACAGGAAATATTGATCCTGTTTGTGACCTGCTGCCATTCTTGGAGATGTTTATTCCTTGCTTTCAAAGCTCCTGGTGCACTTGAGATTATATCCTTCTATCAGTTCTCTGTACCCTTATATGTGTCTCCTACTCTTCTTTCCCCTCTCTTCTTGCATCTATCCTTGTACATTTATGCAGCTTCATGGACCATGAGGATTGAGTGATCTTAGAAGAAACATGGCTGCTCTGCCGTGGTTTTGTCCATTTGTGTTCTGTCTGGTGTATGGCACCTTCCCCTCACATCTGCTGCTTCTGTGGGGAGGTGACACTCAAGCCCAGAGAGGGACCCAATTTGCTTTCTGCTGCTTGGGCACTTCACTGCGTGTGCTGCCTCCGTCTGTGGTGGCCTCTGGAGATCGTTGGTTGTCAGGGTTTCTTTTGGCATGGGAGGCTTTGATGGAGGTAGCCTCCAGCAGGAAGATGTGTTCTTGCCCGCACTTCATGTGTGTGGGGACGTGTGTGTCATTGCATTGTCCTGACTGTCTTGACTCAGTCTGACAATCACTGTAGCTCTAACAGTGTTGTTTTCACTGAAGAGCTGAAGGAAATGAAAGGCATGTTGGAGTTTCTGCCTTTTTTATTTCCTCTTCCTGGTGGTATACTAGATTGCCAATTTTATAAGGCAAGTAATGCTTAATTCTCTGCTTTTCTGGTAGGGGATAAGGTTGTTCTACTTAGTTTTGACATTTATCACTAGAGTAGATGAAGTCATAAGGAAAAGGGAACATGGCTTATTAGAGGTCACCTGAAGCTGGATGCCTGAAATCTCACCAAGCTGTAAAAGTGTTGTGGATTTGGTTTTTTTCAGATTTATTGATGGGTACATGAAGAACATTTTTTTTTTTTTGTACAATGCTGGAATACAGTCTAAAACTGTATAGCATATGTGGGCTAATCAGTTAATCCAGTATATGTTATACCAATGCGGGTATTTGGGAGATAAGTCATGCTGTTATTTTTAGAGAACTAATGAAAATTTGAAGATAATCTAAAATATACTTGAGTGCAAATCTTCCTGTTTAATAACTTATCTATACCTATTTCTTGAATTGCCTGACCTGCCCTACCTGGGGCTTTCTGTTGCTCCTTGGCTTTTGTCATTTGATTAGGTCCTTTGTGTCCAGAAATTAAGTTGAACCAGAACTTCCAGTTGATCCCAATTGCTGTGCAAATAAGTCTTCAACTGCAAAGTTGGATCAGACCTTTCTCAGAGAACATGCATACTTGTTTTCCAGAAACTTCAGATAAAACGATTTTTTTTTGTTTTTTTGTTTAATCCATTCTAGGATTCTTTAGAAAATGTCATGTTTTATAGTTGTTTTATTACTTCAGGTAGTGCCTGTAAGCTACAAAATAGGTACTTTGCACTAAGTAAAGGTAACATTTACAGAGATGGTAGGACACAAAGACATTTAATTTTGTCTAGAGAGTACAACTTATAGTAATTGCCATTTTCAAAATGTTTTGAGTGTATTCACTGGGAGTATATCTAAACACATTTCCTATATATGGAGCCATCAAGGTATAATCTTGATGCTTTTCCCTGGTTTTTTTTTTCTTTTTGAGAATATAAAATTGTCTCCTTATGAGGGCTGTGTGTGTTCCTCCTGCTGGAAGCTTCTATTTTTGTTCTGAGTACTCAAATGAAAGGAGTATGCCTTTGACAGCAATTTATTTATGCTGAGTAAAGGAGTAAGAATGAAAATTAAATCATCTTTGCTGTAATGATTTTGGACACTAACAGTGATAATCAAATATTGCAAAGTATATAGTTTTGCATTGTTTTTTTCTACTTATTTATGCTTCACTTCTTGGTGCACTTGGTCTGCTTTAGTATGCTAAGCAGGTTGGCAGTCAGAGGAAGTTAGCATTTGTTTATGGGATATTTCCTGCTTGTCTTTTCTGTGAGAAGCAGCATTCCAGGCATTTTCAGAGAGTACTTTATCTCTGTTTGGTACAAAAGGCTTTTGCTGAGAAGGGAAGAAGCGGGTGCCCCATAATGTAATTACATTAAATTGCTAGTGTTACCACAGGAAAGCTGGATTCATTTACTGCAGCAAGAGAGACTGGACTTGTGTTTCTGGAGACTCCTTGGGAGACAGTGAGTGAGTGCTGGGTGAGAAAGCAGGCCCAGCTGCACACTGGACTCCTGCTTTGGAAGGAACTGGTGCTTCAGAGCTTACTCAGCTAATGAGATGGGTAATTAAAAGGTAGTAAACTGCATTGGGGTGGAGGGACGGGGCACATACTGAGTACAGAGGGAGATACTAAGCAGTAGCAAAGAAGCTTGGGCTTAGACTTTATCAATGTCTTAGCTGTCTGATTCTCCTTGTCTTTGAGTCCTTTTCTTTGGAGGAGCCTTTATGCTTGGTTTAGGGATGTAAACTTCAGCAGGCATCACACTGTTACAATACCAAGTGCTGCTCCACAGTGCATCTGTGTGTCTGGTCCCAAGTACGTGGTCAGAACAGCAGGGTATGAAGTCCTGAGAGGAGTCATCTTGCAGTGAGAGTGCCCCTTCCAAAATCATCAGTTGGTTTGACTGATCTGTACTGCTGGATGCAGCACAGCCTTGTATTAGGCCAGCTGGATCAAGTGATGCTCTTTGAAGGTGCTGCCAGCGTTCACTTTCCGCTTAGAAAATCACCACTAGGAGAAAATCTCTCTGCAGTAGCCCTCTCCTAAAAGCAAGTTCTGAAACAGATATTAAGCTTTAACATGTATTTTGTCCAACAAAGCTACATTTCTCAATTATTTTCTCTCAGCATCTCCCTGTCCAGGTAGCACATAATTCCCAGCCATCTCTTGTGCCCTAATGTTGCATGCTGTTCAGCATCTAGGTTGCCTGTGAGAGGAATGGTGGCTATTGGGAGCACAGTCAGCTCCCACTTGAGATATTTCCAACCTCAAGAGCTTTTCAGAGGTCTGTGTTGAGCTGATACTTGTAAGGTCTGTGTGATATCTTAATGTATCTAAGGATATTTCATGTTGTTAAGTTGTTCTCTTGATAGGAAGCCACTGTGGGGTTGAAATCTCTGCTGTAATGAGATCTAGTTCATAGCAGTTAAATGTCAAATCCGTGATACTTGAAACTATAATTAAAGGGAAGAAAAAAGTATTTTGAGACAAAAATAAGGAAAACGGTAATAGTTGTAAGGGTGGTTTTAATTTTTCTTATATAGAAGCAATACCTAGGGACTTGGAACAGTTTAAAATTGGTTGTGGTGCCAAATGAAATAACTGTCAAAAAACTGCTTTGCAATGTTTGTAAGAAATTTAATATTCAATGGATATAAATATAAGAAAACTAAAGGGAAGTGGTCTGGAAGATTTAAATAACGGTAATGAAATTATCCACTAATATACATCTGTATATAATTACAGCTTTCTAAATTCAAATTAAGTACTCTTAAATTTCTCATGTCTTGTTATACATGTGTAGAAATGCTATAAAAAATGTTTGAGTCCTGCTTTGAATTTGAACTACCTCATCCTTTCTCTGCAGCAGAACAGCTGCAAATGTGTAACTAATCATTTCCTGAAACAATTTTTTTGAGTCTAATTCTCAAAAGTGGAGCTTTATGCTGCATCTTCAACATATTTCAAATTCAGTCTTCCAGCTAGTCTTAGCAGAGTGAGTGAGTTGAGCAGGAAAAGTGAGCAGTAATAGCAAGATTTGGCGGTAGGTGTGGGCTTTCTGAGACATGGAGAGCTTACAGTATCCTGAAAGAAAAAGTTCCTGTATCTCAGTGATTAATCAGCCTAAAAAAAAAAATCCCCCCCACCTTCAGTTTAGCCAATTTACCATAAAGAATTGTGCAAGGTTATTGCTGCAAGGAACGTTTTAACAAAATGTTAAGTAAATGTACATCTCTTAGTTTCAGATCTTTGGGAATAACAAAGGTATTTAGAGAATTGAATTTTTAAATTACATTTAATGTACATTTATTTGTTATGTTAAAAATATTACTGCAGTATCACTGTAACATTTCCCACTGAATGGACTTGAAAGGTAGCAGTTTTGTTTCTTTGCATGTTGTCTTCTAGGACTGAATCAGAAATTAGTGGGAAGCAGAGGCATATGTAAAACATGCCAGATCCTGGCAACACTTGCATTTCAGCTGGTGTGCACTTATTTTCTTGTTGATATGTGTCCTGGCCTAAGAAAATAAGTGCATGAACAATGTCCATGATGTACATCTACTCTGTGGTTAATATCACTGCTAGTTGGCACCCCTACCCTTTTATTTTTCAATTACTTAAAAGTGTGCATTTACATACTAAGTTGTAGCCTGAAATTGCCAACTCTTTGTAAAAATGTCAGTAAAATATTTTAAAGTAATAGTGGTATTTTAATATAGAAAAATACAGTAGTCTTTTCTTTTTAATTATTATTGATTAAATCTCCCTTTTGTGCTTTTGTGATTAGAGAGTAGTGCCTCCTCTTAAGCAGTTTAAGTTGCTTTCAATCTTCCCTTAAGCTTAGCTTTCTGTATGAATGAGTTTTGTCAGTGCCAGCATTGTTGTCTTGTACCAAGGAGATTACTCCTCAAAAGCAAGTGGCTTTTAAAGGTCACAGGAGAAGCTGGGATTTTGTTTCACTCAAGGCAAGCTGAAAAAGGAACCCTGTCTGTGGTGATGGCAACATGGGAATGCCACTCGACCGTATGATTGATTCCTATGAAGCACCAAATTACCATGCTGAAGCAATTTGCAATCAAAGATATAATGAAATGGGTTTGTGTTTATGCCTAAGGTTTCGATAACTGCTTTTATCTCTCCTTGTGCTCTCAACTTCTCACCAAAGGATATAACATACTGTTTGCACCTAAAAATGTACCTTCCCACATGTATCTACCTTCCAAATTCTTAGTTCGATGAAAGTTAGAGTACAACAGAGTATTGGTTTTATCTAGTTGCTGATTTTAGTGCCACAAAGTCCTAATCTAAGGCACAAAGTTCAAGGTTAATATCCCTAAATGCCCCATACTCTCCCATCACAATACTGCTTTATGAGGAATTCCTAGGAGACAAGCTGAACATCAAGGAATGTGCAGGGGCAGCTTCCATCTTGGCGGCTTGGCTCACCTCAAAATGTCTGAAGGCTGTACCAAGTAGTTCCTGAAAGGGTCAAATTTATAAGAATTCAAAATGGCATTTAACCATAAGATTTCTGAATCTAACTTTGCCTTTGGTGGTTTGTTTCTTTAATAAAATCAAAACAGCAACAAAATCCAAAGTGGAAGAACTTGATAAATAATTATTCTCAATGGCACATGCACCTCAGCTAGAAGGATTAATGGAAAGGCAGAGTTTTACCCCAAAGACTTAAAGGGAGGGGACTGAGGAAGCAGTCAGTAGTTTTTATTTTGTGTAATTACAGGAGATTTTGTGTAATTGCATTCTTTTTTATCGATTTTGCGTTTAATTTTCAACTAATATGTTTCTTAGACTTATTACAGTCACCTGGAATAGTAAAGAGCTTCATTGATTTTTGCAGCTACAGTTGATACTCGGACTTCAGCTTTTCTGTAGTGTCTTTAAAGTGCACAAAGCCAAAAAATGAGTGTAATACAACTTTGTCAAAACACAGAAAGCATCTGTTTCACCGTGCTGGTGGGACTCAATGTACAGTGATGTATGATTTCCCTCATCAGTGTGAGTCATAAACGTTTTCTTGAAATGTGTGGTTTTGGGAGTGTGTTTTTGTGTTGGTGTGGGTTTTCTTTATTTTTATTGTTGTCCTAAATCTTCCTTTAAGCAGAGGTACCAATTGACCTCCACAAGGCCCAGCAGAACAAAGCATGTACCAACATGGTGATATGTAGTATAGAAACGTGTTAAAATTCCTTCTCTCTGGGATCCTTGCTGTGTGATGCTATGAAAAGTGTGCGTTAGTAGTACTCAATTTTTAACTGATTTTGCTGTATTTCTTAGGGGGAAAGAAAGCATATGTATTTAGTTTTAATTTCAATATTTTAGATATCTGTTGCCTTTTCTCAGCATATTTCTAAGTATTAGTGCCAACTTAGCACTTAGATACTTCAGTTGAATTTACATTGGAAAGTTCTGAGATGCCTGGGGACGAGCTGAAATGGTATCATTTGTGGTTGAAATGTTCCCCAGCATAATTTTGGCCTGTTCCAACCCCTTACTATCCCATCAAAGAATCCTCAGATGTGGCTGAGGAGCTGGGACAGCAGAGGCGTTTTCCAGTATGCACTTGATACACCGTCACCCTGCTCTGGAGGCTCTGGCAGATTCCTGGAAGAGATGAGAACTACTCTGCACTGCTTGGCTTCAGTGCACTCAGTGATTTATGTAGGCATAGTGTTGTATCTCCTTGCATGTTGTAGTAAAGGTCTTGCCTTTAGCAGGACAGTGCCAATATAACTGGTTTTATAGATGGGACTCCGGTGCAGATTTAGAAAAGGAAATGGAATTTTGGCAAGTGTGCAAGAACAACAGAAGCTGATGGCGCTTAAATAAGTTGGCGAAGTGTAGTGTGCAAATTGGCATGCAGTCCATGCAGTTGCTAGTTTTTTGGGGTTTTTTTGTTTTGTTTTGTTTTATTTTAAAGTTAGCTTCTTCTCCACTTCTTCCAAATGCATAATGGGGTCATTCCAGCTTCATATTTTGTATTTTTGTGGTAATAAGAACGTAAAAGTGTGGTGGTTGGGTTTTTTTTTTCCACTTTTAAATGAAAATGAGATTTACAGACTCAGAATAAATGTTGGAAATGGGCAGAGGGCATTGGTGAAACTATTTTCCCCCCACCCCATCTAAATCATCAATATCTCTGCAATCAGAAGTCCAGAAAAATTGCCTGTGAAGCCCAGAATAAGTTACCATGAAATTAACACATGAAAATATTTTGCAAGTATTTTTCCAATAGTAAGGCCGCCATTTGTAGACATAAATGCTAGATAACCTGACTTCCCTTTTCACATAACTTTCTATTTAGGCTGTTCCTTGTTAGAACAGGGCTTTCTTCAGGTCTTGCTTAACCTTTTTGTCTGGGTAGCTTCTTGGAACATTAATGATTAAAAAAAGAATTTTGTCTTTACTAATAAATTTCCTTTTTTCACAAAGAAGAATTCTTGCATAAATTAACTGCAAAAATCTGACTCAGTTTTTGTTCTGTTTTTCAAATGATGGAGAAAATAATCCTTGTTTCTCTGAAAATCCTTGGTTTTTTGAATGACTCTCAAATATCTTTTTCAAACCTGGAAAACTTAATTTACTTTAAAGACACAAAACTAAATTAATCTTATTTTAAAGATTATGTACTTTTTTTTCAGGAGGACCCAAATGACATCGACCCCAAAAGGAAAGAATTGCATGGTAATGATGGGGAGGACAAGGCACAAAGTATGGAGACACTACCTCCAGGTATTGCAGTAAGATTTGTTATGAAAGATCCATAACCATCAAATATTTATCATTGAAAGTTGTAAAACACTGCGATTGTTCTGATTCGAGTAATTCTTTTTAGTTTGAAAGTGCTTGGATTATTTTAGCAACGTATACTTCTGTTCTTCTTGCTTCAGCATCCTTAAATCTTACCTGCTTCACTGCTCCTTTGAGTTTAAAACAATAGCGTGGTTCTTTGCTAGTATGTTTGTATTGTCCTGCAATAGGTTTGAGATACTGTAAAAGCCTCTGGTACAAAAGTAGGTTATTCCTCTTGGTGGATGATGCTGGCAGGCAGCAGACAAGTCACCTTGGGACTGTTATTTTGACTGAAGATTCAGCCAAGGTTCATACTTTTTGAGGTTTTTTCCTTAGCTTTTGATTTGGCAGATTTTCCTAACTGTGCTGCGGGTGTACTTTATTTTTCTCATGCTTGCTCAGTATTTGTCACATGCTGAAAAATAACAGAGCAACGTGATTTTTGTTTGAGTGAAATCCTCATGCCTTGAAGATGAGTTAGGAAAATTAAGTGTTAAGGAATCTTAATTTCATGTGAATGCTTCCATAAACTTCTTTTGCTGTTTCACATCAATGAGATTTCACGTATCTCTACAACTGACATACTAAAGCACACAGAAAAAGCAAAGTTGAATTTGAGTATTTTACAGAATTGGAAAAGTTTAACCTGTGACAAGAACAACTACTGATCAGATAGCATGACAGGTTTTGCTTCTCTTCTATTAATCCTCATTTTGCTTACAAATACGTCTTCACCAAGTACTTGACATACCGTGAGTTCTTACAGAAAGAACTAAACAAAGCAAGCTTTCTTTTAAACAGCTGGGAAGTTTCATCCCCAGGAACATGTGAGGTATGATTTTTCATTTCCAGTCATAGGCTCTCCAGGTACAGTATAAGCTCTTGCTGATTGATGCCTTGTTTCTGTATCCTTTGGCCTACTTTATCTTAGCTACCGTTTGGAGAAGGGAAATAAGGCTGGTTGTCCATGTATACCTTTTTGGCAAAGCCTTTACTTTGTGTATGTATTGAGAAATAAATCCCCAAAAGTTGAAGAGTGTGGCTTATTTAACTTGGTTTCTGGCAGATCCTTTTAGGTATTTGTTCTACTTAAGGGACCTGTCTAGAAACTTTGTTTCTGGTGTTAGACCAGCCAATTTTGTACCTTCCAGCTGTTCCTACTTCCCCTTTTTTGAATGTTCATGTTTTCTGAATCAAACCTGATACCTTCCCAGTAGCCTTAAATTGCCCGTTTGAGTATTAAAGGGAGTGGGAAGTATCACAGGCTGGGAGAGCTGTTGGAAGCTGGAAGGGTTGAAACCAGAAGTATAAGATTAGGTGTAAAGTAGAGCAGGTCATGGCTTCTTTCATTTTTCATGTTGATTAGTAGTCTCTTAAGGCCTGATATAACAGATAGGAGAATTGTTACTGCAAAGTAGCATCAGAGTCTGGAATCAAACATCAAAGGTGTCACAGACAGAACTATACACCCTTAAAGCACTATTTTATTTTCAATTAATATAGGTAAACTTCTGAATCCTTGTGGCAGTGGAGCCACAGGTATTCATATTTCTGCAGATTCTTTGTATTGTTTTAAAAATTTGATACTGATTTTTAGGATTGTTTAGACAAATTTAACATGCAAAAGTGACTTTTGATGTTGCACTGTTAACATTACTGTTGAAGTTTTATTTACTTAATTAAATACTTCATCAATTCTGTTTGGATTACTGAATGCTGTTCCTTAAATCATGACTATTAAACTGGATGTTTTTCTGGTTTCCTTTACTGTAGGAAAAGTTCGGTGGCAAGACTTTGATCAGGACGCCTATGTTGGCGCTACCGTGGTGCGATCCGGCCAGGACCCATATGCACGGAATAAGTTCAATCAGGTGGAAAGTGACAAACTGCGAATGGACCGAAGCATTCCTGACACTAGGCACGATCAGTAAGTGCCAAACTCAGCTATGTTGGCTTGGATTAGCCTTTCTGTATTTATTGCTTTTGAGCTGCTTTTTCTGAAGCAGTTCTCTAGCCTTAGAAAGGACAGTAACAGTAAATTCCCTGATCCTTGAACAGTGGGTTAAAGAAAAAATAGATCTTATTCAAGTTTTTATGTTTCCACAACTTCCATCAATGTGTATTATATATCCAAACTGGTGCTGCAGTTCAGTCACTTTGTTCCCCCTTATCTGGCAGCATTTCTTGGTTTCTATGTTTTTTAAGTCTTGTTCACAGTGAGGATGATCAAATAAACAGTAGAGCAGGTTGCCCAGAGAGGGTGTGATGTCTCCAGACTTAGGGATATTCAAAGCCCAATGGCAAAGCTAGCTATAGCAGGCGCTGCTTTGAGGGAATTTGGGCTCAGAGATCTCCAGGGCCAGTTTGGATCTCAGTCACCCTGTGATTATTTGTATGTGATGATTGTCAACCCTAAACCTAAAGGAATCAATTTATTCACACCCCAGTAAAAAAAGAGTGGAATTATACTTCAGGCTACTTATGCAGTTTCAGGAAACAGTACCCTTCACAGTAGGAAATGACATTTAATAACTTACATGAGTCTTACTTAAAAAAAGAGTTGTTCATTAGGATTTCATAACTTAAAAATACAAAATCAGGTTTGGTTTGGTTTGAACAACTGGCGAGCCAGTCATGAAACATAAAATTAGCCAACCATATGTAGTTCATTTGCCTCACTAATTCTACAGTTAGGGTAAATGTACATTGACAGATTCGTAAGTAGAAGCCAAAAAAGATGCTAGAAGAGGAGAGAGAAAAGGAAGGTTCCTGTCTTTTCCCATAAAGCTCTTTAATCAGAAATGGCCTAGTGAAGAAAACTTGTATAGAAACTCAGCCATTTTTGAAATTCCTTGTGTAATTGTGTGGGTTTAGGTTTCTTTACGCAAAGTATCTGTAGATGGAGTAAAGCAAGTAATTTGTTGTTAATTGAATGTCAAAGTAGGAAGAATCTGGTGTCTTGTTGCCAAGATAGCAGTCAAATGAAAAGCATGATGCCCATTGTGTTGTACTGTGGAGTTTAAAATTACTTTAGAGTTTTCTTCATAGCATGTACTTTTTTTTCTACAGGAAATGTATTTGAACTTTTTAGATCGGGTATTATTTTCCATGAGATCAAACTCAACTACCAGCTTTTAGAAGTTTCCATGATTCAGATATGCTGAATTTGGAATTTTTTAGATACCTTATAACCTTGGGGATGAAGGGGGGGAGCATGTGTCTAACAGACCAAGGCTGTCCTTTGAGAATAACTTAAATAAGAGACATCCTGAGATAAATTGTATTACAATGGCCATGTTTCTTTTAACTGTTAGTATTGTGCTTATATGCTGACTTGCTTAAGTATTTCCTCTAAATGGAGCTGAAAAAGAACTCAGAGGGAGAGATGTTACTGGGGAAAGGCTATGTCTGAGCTGGGATTATTACTTAGACTTTGCCATGGAGCAAGAGTTAAGTGCCCATCAGTCTGTGAATAGTCATCTATTTTCTGTTTCTATTTTAAAGAAAAAAACAACTAAACAGAAAAAAAACTGAAGCAATCATTTTTACAGGCTGTCCGTAATGAGTTCCCTGCCATGTTGCATTTAATTTTCCTTCTATTTTGGGAAGAACTTTCACTGTAAAAGCTGCATGAGATATTTGTTTGGAAACTGTGCAATGGAAAGAAGAAAAGCAATAGCCATAGGAAGAAGAATATCTGAGCACATGGTGCTTTGAAGCCTATTAGTTTCCAATAAAATTGAAGGCAACTGGGTTGAGATTAAGATCTCTTGTGGAGCTGTTGCAGGCTTCTTTAAGGAAAGAAGCCTGGGTGAGGAAATGCTTTATTTCTTCTGAAGTAACTTGTTATTAATTGTATTCATGTATCTAAGAGGCTCTTTGACTTGAATTACATAGCAAATTTTTTTTACTGCTGAAATTGTCTAGACTGTTTAGAAGCAGTATAACAGGATTCTGCATTAGGTATGTGGATATAAGTGTAACTATGCATCTCTTAATGCTATTTTGTTAAGTCTTCTTTTTACGTCATGTAAGCTTTTACTAGCAGGAAGACAAAAGCTTTCCTCATGCTTTTTGTGAAAGCCTGCCAGCAGTACCAGAGGACACTTTTGGTTTCACTCATTTTAGCTGCTCACCTTTGTTTTAAGCGAAAGGAAGAAAGGAGAAACAGGCAGATACAGCATAAGAAAGGAAGCAGAGAAAGCTCTGAGCAGGAACACGGATTCTCACTCCAGCTGATGCTCACAGCTACCACTTCCAGCAATTCTAAGAAACCTCTCTACACTTCATGGTAGCTTTTGGAGATCCAGAAAGTAACAAGTGGATGTCACAGTTGTAATTGGAATCTCATAGAGATGTCCTCCTGTGAATGTAAAATAGTTTCCCAAGAAGGACGAAGGAAGAAATACTCCATGGTTTTTGTGGACCAGTGTTCCCCATGTATGCTTTGCACTAGTGATTTCTGATCACATCTTCTAAGTGATGTGTTGTGATGATTTTTAAGAATTCGTGTCAAGTACTATAGCTGCACTAAGCTGTGTTTTCTTTGTTATTTGGCACCTATTAGAAGCTTCTGACCTCGCATTCAAGTTTTATTCTTAAGTAGAGAAGAAACAAACTTTCCTGTGTCTTTAGTACCCGTTGAAGTGAATGTTTTCCTTGCACTGGTTAAAATGTATATTTCTGTCAAAAAGCTGTTTCGAACAAATTACAGAGGTTTTGGGAAAAATTGTTAATTAAATGAACTAGTCCAAATCTCTGGAGGAAAGAATGTACTTTTCATGTTTTAACTGATTTTACTGACCTATGCTAAAAATTGAAGGTCTCAATTGAAGTTTTCTCTTCAAGTTCTATCTTAACTAAATATATTTTCTTATTCTGCATGTAAAATTAAGGTGCTACAGTTTGCAGAGACAAAGTTTAATCTTTGTGCCAAAAATAATGACATTGTTTCTTTGGTTTGAATTTTAACTGTGGCTCTGTTGACACAGCAGAATAAGAGGAAGGCTGATACTGAGTCAGTTAAAGCAGGGATTTTTGAAGAGCTGAAAATAGTAATACTTGGTGAAACATTCCTCCAGCTTTATTTGGAAGTCTGGAAGTCTTTATTTCTCCCTCAGAAATATAAAGTAGTGCTCTTCTCTTGAGTTTTCTTAAAATTGAGATGCTTCATTGCCTTGAGTAATTCCTCCTAATATGTGGTCTGGCTCAAGTGCTCTCTTCTGCAAAGAGATCAATATAAGTTTAATATGACTTTTTAATTATTCTAATGCAAGTGCTTCGTGTGATAACTGCATGCACAGTAACCCTGTCCTCTGTGGGTAATTTGAAAGTTAGCAGGATAAAGAATATCTTCTTTGGCACTGCAGACTTCGGAGTAAAATAATTATACATCCTTTAGCTGCCTGGATGAATTGCCAGAAGCTCACACTGGAGGAGCTGCCCTTTATTTTTTTAGAAATGCACAGGGGTTTGACACTTATTTGTTCCACGCTGGGCACTAGTGACAGAGCTATCTTGCCTGCCCACCACAAAGCTAGAGATGGCCCTGCTAATCTGACACAGCGGTTGCAGGCTTGGCATAGACTCTGTCTTTGTTCCGAGACAAGTGAGGTCACTGCAGCATGATAATGTTTTGTTTCATGCAGGCACTAATGTGTGTGTAACTAATGATGCTATGATTGCGTTGTGTCAAAAATACCACAGGCTTCTGGGCTTTTGTAGGGTGGGCCAGAGCAGGAGGCACATTGCTGCTTGCTCTCTGATTCCAAGAAGTTGGAGGTTGCATTGTTTATGGTGCATGTTGCAGATGTATTATCAGGTGTACAGTGGGCTTTTATACAGGCAGAGGGGCCTAGTTTTAGAAGTGTGGGTGGCAGACTTCTCTTAAAAACTGGTCTGGTTAATACTGCAGAGAGTACAGAAATGAAATTGCTGAAATAAGTAATGAAATCAATTGCTGAATTTGCTACAGGTGTATTCTAGTTGGGTTTAGTCCTTCTGAAGACAAGTAGGCCTATTAAACCTCTACCTTTAATTAAAGGATATGGAAGAAATACATCACTGGTGGGTGTCACTGCACAAATGGCAATCAATATCATGACTTGTCACATTGTAATGCTTTTGGCATAAACTCAATATACATTCTTTTCTAGTACTGTTGGTTTCTAATACAATGAGCATAGTGTCTTTTTAAGGTTTATTTTATTGGATTAAATAACTTAACTGTATTTAGTCCTGAAGGAAGCATTTTGTGATTTCCCTCTTTTTTCTTATTATATTAATTTCAGGTTTCTAGAGGTGATGAAAAATGAGCTGACATAAATGGAATATTTCATTATAGTTTGGAAGGATATGGTTCTGTGTTGGCTCAGCATTGTCTCAGCTAGCTTTGTTTTTCACATTTGCAATGTTATGATACTTACAAGTTAGAATAAAAAACTAGTTTTATCTATGAGTAAGGCCAGGAGGTTACAGGAGCTTTAAAAATAAAGGGAGAAGTGGACGCACTCCATTATAACGAAGAAACATGGTAGCCTGTGAACCTGTGCATTTTTGTTGAAAATATGCTGATTTCCTTATATGTATTGAATGCTTTTAGTGTAAAAGAAGGGATCTCCTTCCATAATGAGCTGTACAAAAGACATTTGACATAGTGCAATGATGATGGTCTGGTGACTTTTCTGAACCTGTCCATATCTTCCACTGACTTTTTAGTCTTTTGTTTACTAAAACAGCTACCAAAAGTGTCAAGTCAGGTTGATTATAATCTCACTTGAAAACAAGCTGTTTTGCTCTTCTTAGACAGTGTGCCTGTGAGTTTAATGGATAAATATTTTGCAATGAAGACCGTCTGCCAAGCCTGGGATGTAAAAATTGCATTGAAATGACAAGGTGTTATTTCTTCCAGGTGTCAACGGAAACAATGGCGGATAGACTTGCCAGCCACTAGTGTGGTGATCACATTTCATAATGAGGCAAGGTCTGCTTTGCTTCGAACTGTTGTCAGGTATGTATAAGATAGCCTGATTTTTCCTTAAGGCCATTCATTTCTGTCAGCTTATGATAAGAAAGGGAAATAACGACCCATTATGTTCTTTTGAACTATTTGCAGAGGAAAAGATAAGTCTTAATTTCCTTGAGATCTTCAGTTCTTACCTCCTGAAATAGTGATGTTAAACAAAATTGCTCACCTTAACTAAAATATGTGCAAGTATGGGAGTGATTATGAGATAGTGTTTGGAGGCTGGCTATTTGAAGAAAAAGTCAGGGTAGATGGATTCCCAGGTGATATTTGACTCAAAGATAACTGCAGAAGTTCCATGTTGGACATGTCTAATGCACTGATTTCTGGAGGCTGGAATAGTGGAGGTGTGGGGGAAGCAGGGAGGCAAGGAGGAAAGAGCACACAAAATTATACATGGGCCTTTTCTCATGCTTTTCTGTAATAACAGGCCAATAGCTGTTGTTGGAAGCAACATCCTGGGCTAGTTTCTACTGCTGCTTAACAAAGTAACTGCTTTTATGACATTATTATGGAAAATTAACACTGCTGGAATGCTGTTTTGTTTTGGTCTGTTTCAGTGTCCTTAAAAAAAGTCCATCACATCTTATTAAAGAAATCATACTGGTGGATGACTTCAGTAATGATCGTAAGTACTTTTACAGGGCCTTACCTTACTGTGCGTATTCTGCTAAGATTACCTGTAGATGCTGACGGGTGACTTTTGAGAATGGGACACATGAATTTGAGTTGGCAGAGACTCAGCCAAAAGCAGGTCTTAACTCTTCCATATCTGTCATTATGGAAATGTGACGTCTCTATAAATATTTCCAGTATATCTTGTCCTTCAACTTACAGGAAAGAATAAAAGTGTATCTTTAAAAAGAGCCTTTTCATAGTACGTTATCTTAAGTAAAAAAACCAAAAAACCCATGGTGCTTGCAACAAATATTTTTGTAGTGCTGTTTTAAATGAATCCCTGTTTCCATCAGTCTCTCGGAAAAAAGTCTTACTGAATCTAAAGTCAATGTCTTGTAGGTACTAGGGCATGATAGAAGTTTAAACAATTGAAATGGACCTCAGAGTAATATATCTTCAAAGAAGCTAATGTTTTTATTTGCATTACTACTTTTATTAATACTAGCTTATGTCACGTTTATCTTAATGTTGGTGAGAAAGTGCGCTTTCTTAAGTGCAAAGAAAGCAGTTTCTTTCATCCTATGAAAGCTTTTTCTCTCTATGAAATGTAGAAAGTTTCTAAAGTAACTGAAGAGAAAGTAGTTAAGTTATTTCAAGAGTGTAAAATTAAGCTAGCTTTAGGTAATATGATGAAGTTAGTAATTTCTTAGCCTGGTAATTTTTCTTCTATTTTTTTTTTTTTTTTAAATATAAGTAACTAATTATGACCACAAACATTTTCACCTACAAAGCTTTTGTTTTCCTTTGAAGATGGCCTCTCTTCTGATATACAGTGTTGGATGTCAAACTGGTTCTCATCACTTGATTTTTTTCTTTGTTTTTAATTTTTAAACTTTTTTTTTTCTAAAGCTGATGATGGGGCTCTCTTGGGAAAAATTGAAAAAGTACGGGTCCTTCGAAATGATCGCCGAGAAGGTAGGCTTAATTTTAAAGGAGTAAGATACAAATTCTACTGTGCTGCCTTATCTGCTAGTTTTCATCAAGTCTTGTAAAGGAACATTCTGCTTTACATTCCTTACTGGAAGGGAGATCTTCACTTTATAAATCTACTAGTAGAAGGAATAAAAAAATGTATTTATGCAGGTAAAAGCAGTAATTTTGATTGTTTCTATATTGTTGTGTGCACAATTGCCCATTGTTGGCTTTTACAGTGAGAGCTTCCGTCAAGAATTGCACTTAATCTTCAACCTTTTCTTTCTCTTGCTGCACTGAATCCTTAGTGAAGCTGCTTCCATTGTATGCAAGGTCTCACTGTAAAATGCATCTGTGTTTGAAATGGTGCAACTAAAAATAGACTCTTTTTTTGCTGGTTCCCTTATTAGATATAATTTTACAGATTTTGTTGGCAAACAGGCAGACAAACAATTTGACTTAAGAGGGTTTGAGCAGCCAGGAAGGCTGGGGCCAAGTATGCTGGTTTTGCTGAAGCAAGTGTTCCCTGTAACAAATTTGTCTTGCATTTGTGTTTTCTTCTCTGTTGCTTTGTAAATTTTGGTCTCATCACTGAGCCCTTCAGTCAGCAGTTCACTAACAGTGGAATTTAAGGTATTAGATACAGGTGACTTTTATTCTACAGCTGCTTCAAATAATAACTGAGATTTGACAGTTGAAATAGCTGACTGAATTAGCAGATATGTGCTTGCTAATTTTTATAAGCTATGTCTTCTAGATTGCCAGCTTGGCCTGGGGAAGAGCTGGAATAATTTGATTGTCAGGAATTGGAAATTACATGCATGGGACCTGTGTTGTCCCATTATTAAAGTTTTAAATCGCAATAACTGATGGGTTCTTAATTTTTAAATATTCTGTTTGGAATACACTTGTGAACAAAGATTTATTAGGAAAGCAGGTCTTTTATGACTTGCCATGGTTTCTAGCTTCTGATAAAGTTAATGCCATTTTTCACTGTATCACTTGAAGATGGAAATAGCAGTAAGGGGAACAAACAATAAGAAGTAACATTTTTGATCATTATTTCTTTTAGTAATTTTAGGTACTAATTTGCAATGCATATACAAATACATGCTTAGGAATGTGCATCAGTATATCTGAAAACTAAATATAATTTGACAAATTATTATGTCAGAAAAGAGCAACTGTTTGCAGATAGAAGACAGAGTATCTGTTAAGTTTATATCGTTGGAGATTAAGATTAAATATTACATGTACAAATTAAAATTTAAGAGAATTGATGTAATTAACCAATGTGTAGGATACTAAGAGTAGCTCAGTGGTAAGAACAATAGAGGAAAGCAGTGTTTTAAAACAAGAGTTGAAGTAAAGGAATGGTGTCAGTAGAGGGGATGATATTAACTGCCTTTCTTTCAGAAATAAATATGAGTAGTTTTAAGTCTCATCTGTAGCACCAGAGTTTGTTATGGGAACAGGTGTGTTTTGAGGTTGTGGTTGTCTACAGAATAAATGTTCAGTGGAACCTTGTCAGCTCTAGTCATAGTAAGCCTGAATGTGATTGTGGAGGACTCAGTGACCAAAGTGCTCACCTCCATATTTTTGGGGCTAACTGTGAAATTAAAATACTACTGTGTGTTTTCTATAGAATTAGAGTAAGACAGTAAGTTCCACAACAATGTTATTTCGAAATAATAAGCTCTGTGGGGAGGAATTGAGAAGTTAAAAAAAGGTATAGCCATAGTGCTTGAGGAATGGTTTGATGTGGAAAAATTGAACAGAACAGGTTCAAAGGCTGAAATTAAGACAACAGCACTAAGTCAGTGAGGTACAGTTAGATGTGTGCCACAGATAAAATGTAAAATGTTGGAGAGCCATACCACAGTGTGTGTCTGGAACTGTGCTCACACTTGAAATAAAAGATAGGAAAAGGATCTTGATGGGGATGTTGTTGAATGTTGGTCAGAGCAAACAAGCTTTTCCTCTTAAGCATCTTGTATTCTGTTGTTACAGTCATGTTTTGTATGTTTATTTTGTAAAGGGAGCAGTAAGTTACAGGCTCTACTTTTTTACAGTTTTTTGGGGAAGGGGAAATGCCCAAACCAGAACAGATTTAGTGGGAAACAATGAAAAAAGAAAAAGGAAAAAATAAACAATCCAGACTTGGCTTTGATCTCATGTGACACAAAAAGAGAAATCAATGCATTTTTGAATACTACTAGTAGAAAAAAGTAGGGAGGAAACTTGCAAAGGAATGGGAGGAAGCTTGCTATGTGTGTGTATATAGCAAGGGGCTTTAAGGAATGGTGAGGTCATCCAGTGAACAGGTAGTAAAAGGGAAGGAAGGAAGGAAAGGAGCAGGGTAAATTAGTGAGGGTGTCTATGTAATCAAGACATAGAGAAGAACCTTTCGGTTTTGGCAGAAGTTTCTGCCTAAAAATATCTATTCAAAACAGACAAACCCCAAACAAAGTGCAAAACAAGAGAATTGCTGTAATCAGGGAAGGACAAATGGGTTTGGGTAAGCCTCTCAGATGGGAATTAATGAAGCATGATTATTTCTTAAAGAAGTTCATAGAAGAATGTACAGATTCGGATAAGGACTAAAAGGGGGTGGCAAAAAGGGGGAGGATAAGTTACTTATTGATGGTGCTTTCCTCAGTTGCATAGTACAACTCTAGGAGACATACTTGTTTTCAGGTCCAATCATAAGTAAGACTTATCGGTGTAAATAGGACTTAGAGTAATGCAGACCCATCTGTACTCGTGTATCACTTGTTTTGAAAAGGTACTTTGCTGCTTCTGCTTAAATCAAACGGAAACGTGGGCAGCACTTACAGTTGTTTCATGTGAAGCCATTTCACTAAATTCTTAACTAGCATTTGATTTTGATAATGGAGCTTATGTATTTGCCTTGTCTGAGTAATTTAACTAATTACTAACTTAGAATGCAATATTTTATCAATACTGTTGATTGTTTTTCCCAGGAAGTATTTAAAACTTTTTATCTTTACTTCTCAGGCCTGATGCGCTCCCGTGTCAGAGGGGCAGATGCAGCGCAAGCCAAAGTGTTGACCTTCCTGGATAGTCACTGTGAGTGCAATGAACACTGGCTGGAACCACTTTTGGAAAGAGTAGCTGAGGTTAGTAAAGAATTGAAAAGTAATTTCCTGAAGAAGCAGCTTTTAAATTTTAAAGCCATCTGGTTTATACTAGATTAATTTTATTCGTTTTCCTAAGGAAGCTTTTCCCCTGATTTAAGATGATGGAGATGATTGGAGTGTTCTGTGATTAAAACATATTTTTGTTCATTTAATCTGTGAACACAGGAACATAAAATCTGAATATTTATTATCTTTGCAAGTAATTCAAATACATGCTTCCTTGGTTCTTTGGGGACTGCCTCAGTAAGCTGAAAATTTTAGAGCAAAGTATGGCTCTCCTGTACCGATATCATCTTAGCGTGATTCAGTTTACCTGAATCTTTATGCCTTAAGATTCCATGTGATAATAGGAGAGAGGATGACCTGTGAAACCAAAATTCTGGTAGGAACTAGAGGCTCTCAGCATCCATGAAAATGATGCCTAGTCTGTGTCCTGGAAAAGCAATTGAGAGGATTGAGAGTGAAACGATCCTGTTTTCTCCTGGGGTTGGTAATACTTGTTAACTTGCTCTGGAAGAACTCAGCCGAAGTGGAAATTGAATGAAGTGTAATTCTAAAAAAGCACTGAGAAACACCCGAGACAACAGGGTTTTTATTCTTTCTTAATTGCATTCCCTTTCTGGAAAGCTAGTCTTCCAGGAAAGGTTTGATTCCAATATACTTCTGATCCCAGTGGTTTTGCTAAGCTGCTCTGTTTGGTTAATGCCCAGTTTTCACTTACCTACCTTATGCTTTCCTTTGCATTCCCCTAAAACCAGAAAGGGAGAGAGGGAAGGAAGTAAACCCAGTATCCTCAGTATGCCAATGAAGAAGCTATCAACTGATGAGTGATTTTCTTTATTCTATTTGGTTCTGTGGTGCTTTTCAAATCATAAACCATATAGGGTTGGAAATGACAGTTAAGATCATTGAGTCCAACTGTAACCCAAGAACCTGCCAAGCCCATTATTAAACCAGGTCCCTGAAGTGCCACATCTGCACCTCTCTTCAATACCTCCAGGAATGGTGACCCCTCCACTTCCTTGGGAAGTCTGTTCCAATTGACCATTTTTTCAGTGAAGAAATTTTTCCCAATACCCGATCCAAACCTCTGTGATGTAGCTTGAGGCTATTTCCTCTTTTCTGTGCTTCTTACCTGTAAGAAGAGACTGATCTCCACTTTCTACAACTTTCTGTGAGGTAGTTGTACAGAGTTGTTCAGAGCTTTCCTCTGAGCCTCCTTTCTCCAGACTGAACAGCCTCAGCTCTTTTGCAAAAAGCTCGTGTTCCAGACGCCTCATAGCTCCCAGTTACTCTTGTATGGATGCACTCCAGCACCTCAGTGTCTTTCTTGCAGTGAGGAGCCCAGAACTGATCGCAGGATTCGGAGTGTGGCCCTAGCAGTGCCGAATACAAAGGGATGATCGCTGCTGCCCTGGTCCTCCTGCTGGCCACACTGTTGCTGATCCAGACCGGGATGTCATTGACCTTCTTGGCCAGCTGGGTCATAATCAGCATCCCCA
This sequence comes from Regulus satrapa, assembly GCA_013396955.1. Taxonomy (NCBI): domain Eukaryota; kingdom Metazoa; phylum Chordata; class Aves; order Passeriformes; family Regulidae; genus Regulus; species Regulus satrapa. Next base: position 1,717,869 of record VWZN01003869.1, read on the forward strand.
AACCTGTGTAGCATCATATGAAACTGTGACCTGAGTGCAGAACCTGGCACTTGGCCTTGTTGAACCTCATACAATTGACCATAGCCTGTTATATTTACTGGGTGTTCCAGAAATACTGCAAGTTGCCCAAGACACATCAGCAGTTGAAATTCTGTTTTGGAGTAAAAAAGACTAATCAGCTCAAACCTGCACACTGTTAAAGTACCTAGAGCCTACAAAGCCCTTGAGCATGGGTACCATGGCACTTCTTTCTGTCTTTGTACCCATCTAGAGTGTTACAGCCTCAGAAGGGTTGGGGGAATTTCTCTGTAATTATTAACTAGGAAAATAATCTTGAAGGCATTAAATGTATCTCTGAAAGAAGTGGAGAATGCTTGCAGCTAAAGCACTAATGAATTCTAGGACATGAGAATCCTTTTAGGCCTTTTGTGTAAACTATTGGAAGCATCTGTTTATTCAAGAAATAAGAGGAGAAGTGGTAGTTTTGGTCAGCAAAACCCTGCATTTGGTAAGACAGTTACTTAGTAATTTTCCTGTTTCTCTTCTGTATGACTTTTTGCGGGGTATACTCATTTATCTTTCTGAAACTGATATGGAATTTGAAAAAGTGTTACCTTATAGTTGTAACAGAATGTAAAACCTCTTTTTAAATTGCTGGCAATTTTGTGAAGTTCCAGCATTCAGATCCACCATGAAGATCCATGGGGTCTATTAGGTTGGAGAAGCTGGTGCATATTTTGCTTTTTGCAGCAGCTACATTTTAGTAGCATGTGTATTACTAGGTCCTTCAAAACTTGTTTCTTCCAATTGTCACCACCGTACATGCTAATTGTGTGCCACTAAATAGTTTTCAGCTTTATGAATATATTTATTTATTCTTAAAAGATTAATATACTGTTAAATAAATAATGAATATAGAATTCCATTTTACTGTCACCTGTAAAAATTCCCAGCCAGCAGGTACGGGGATTGAAAAAGCAGCTTTTAAACTTTCTGGTTGGTCAAATAATTAAGGCTGTGTTCATTTTATGTATTGTATATGATAGCTCTTTGTTATTTTAAATGGATTAATTCCGCTCACAGGGCAGACAGTATATCTTAGTTGATGTTAATTGGCAGCATTTTTTGATTGCCTCAGTGACAAGGAGTTGAATAGACATGAATTCTTTTCTGCTCTGGCCTCACTGGTAACTTTTTTCAGGTCAGGGCTCCTGTTTGTCAATACTCTGTTTTCTGATATGCACTGCATCTGTTATATATGTGGTGGAAAGTATGTTTTGTTCTTCTTTTTTTTCTTTCTGTTCCAGAATTTCTCACTTGGCATTTTTTTCTGTTGGAGCCTTGGGAGATTAATTGTGTGTGTTACAATATATTGATTTCCAAGAAACAGTCTGAATCAAGTCAGTTCTGCAGTACTCAATCTGATATGCTATAACCACTTTAGAAAGCTATGTCTCTGACAGCTGAGATGTCAAGCTTTCCTCCTGAATTGGAGCATGATCCATCCTATAGTTTTCTTCTGTAAGATGGTTTCCTGGTTAGAATATCTTCCTTTTTTCAGGAGCCATGTTTGTTTAGCATTTCTGGAGATAATCTGACTCTGTTAGGGATTTTTCTACAGCAGTTTGAGCAAGAGCAGCAAAAGAAGCAATATACAACAAGGTGACTGCTTTAGAGTTCAGAGTGTGTACAGATACTGATGTAACCTGGAGCTGGTGTATCTTCTTTGCTTCTTCCTGGAGAGAGGTTTTCTGCTTGATTCTTAAGGCTACCTTTTATGCCCTCTTTTTTTTTTTTTAATATATATGTGATTAAATGAGGAGACAGTGGAGGTTAACACTTTGGTTCCTCAAAATTGTCAGCATAGTAATAAGTATACACAGTCCTGAAAACGTCTATAACTACTAGTGATTTCATGGACTCATCTACTTGGTTTCTTCTATTTCAAATTTCTAAACACTTTGACATTCTGTTCTTAGAATTCAAAAATAAATTGAAAGATTCTGATGCAGAACTGAGCAAATCTGTTTTCATAGTGTGGCAGTAAATTCTCTATCACATTTAGGAAGATACTTTTAAACAAAAAAGATCTTAAAGAAATAAGTAAGATTAAGACATGAGCTGTGGTTTGCTTTTTCATGTCTGTCTCAGATTTTTTGACTTTGAGTGAGTAAACTGTTAGATGACACAATGCTAAAAGGAAAATATTTATATTTTCTCTTAAGAGTGTGAAGTTTAATCTTTGAAGTGTCCTGAGGCTTTTAGAAGGCAGAAGCAATGCATGCAGAATCTCAAGAATAGCTTCTCATAGTTTATGAGAACAATATATAGTCTAACTCTCTAGAGTATTCATAAATTCCTTATAAATTGTCAGGGTGAAATAGTTTGCCACAAATTTTCAGGTGCTAGAGACTTGTGTTTGCAGGCTATTTCTTTTCATTATCTTCACCAAGAAGTACATGACTTTCCATGTTGCAGCTTCCATTAAAAGGCAAAAGATTTTCTGTGTCAAATTATTCTAAAGCAAGGTACTTATTTATCCATGGTGTGATTAAAGGGAGCAGCTGCTTTTTAGTCTTTAAAATGAGTGAACTCGGTAATTTGGAGACCCACAAGCTCCTTTTTAGCAGTCACTGCATTAACAACTTTCTAATGCTCTGCAAAGCCTCACCTTAAGAATGTACAAAGCTTTTTTCTGCTTTGCTACTGAGCAAATCATGTAATTTCAAGTCGCAGAAGGGCAGCACATTTCCAAGCTAACAATGTAGGGGTTGTACATCAGACTGAATGCGTATGGCCTGGGTATTTGACTGTCAGAGAAACAACTGAGAGTTATTTAAATATGTTAGGTGTAGCAAGTCGTGTTAGTGTGGTGTTGCACTGATATTGACAGAAATAATGAGACCAGCAGTAAAGGCCTGAGGAAATCCCAGATGTCTAGAGACAGCATGCTACCTGTTTATGCAGCTTGGTGGGCATAAGCTGAAGCCTAAATGAAGCACTGCCTAATGTGACACCTGAGAACTTGGGCAGCTTTTACCACCAGGTCCAAACTGGCCAAGTAGAACCATTTGAACATACCACATCATCTTCAAAACTGCTTTTAGAGAAGGCCATAGATATATAAGCTGTCTCCATTTCAGATAAGGAAAAAAGGGGAAATAATGGAAGGGTGTCTTCATTTTTGTGTTTTATGCTCATAGGTATACTGTGAATAACTGGACAGGCTTCTGTATCTTCTGCCTCATCAGTCTTTATTTAAGGGAGTTTCCTAATTCTACCACTATATATAGAATGCCTAAAATAAGGTCCTGTGTACATCTAAAGCACACAGAGGACTCTGCAGTGAAGGTGCAGTAAATTGTAATTGCCTTGCAAGTACATCACAGTTAGCAAAACTGTGCTTTGCTTGCCATTGCAAACATGGGCTTGAGGCTACCATGAGCAGAAAGAGGAGCTAAATATGTGATTGATGGGGGAATACGGTGGGTTGGCCTTCTCATGTTTGTATTTCTGGTTTGCTTTAGACCAAACTAATTAATTCTTAGCAGCAGACCAGATTAGATGTTATATTACTCTCTCATAAAAGCAGATTTTTTGCCTGTGTGGCATAGCTGCAGTGCTAGTAAAGGGAATGTAAAAAAGAAATGTCTTCAGCTTTTTGCTTAGTCTTTAGCTTGAATTCTCTTGGGTTTGCTTGAATTCTTCTTTTGGATGATACAGAAATTCATGACCTTTTGCTCACTCAGACAGAATGACCTAGTAAATGCCATTTATGTAATTAGGTCTTATTAAAATTCAGAAGAGATTGAATTGTTAAGGTCCCATAAAAGAAAATGGGTGTTAAAGGTTCTTATTGGACCAAGCAAAGCATTTGTCTAAGTTGCTTTTAAGTCTGTTATGAGCTCAAGCTATTCTCATGTTAATCTGATTCCAATCTGTTCTGTATAATGCTGATTAACAAGGAGGATACATTGCATGAACCATTATTCAGAATATGTGTTGTTGCTTCAAGACATGCTTATAAAATAAGTTACTAAAATGGAGATGCTTAGGTTGTATTTTTTCAAACCATGAGAACAGTTTCTCTATAATAGGAGTTACCAAATATCTCCTGTTTGTTTAAAACTTTTTTTTATATTCACAGATATGATGATACGCTGTTCTGAAGTTATCTGTTCTCTGAATGATGTTAAATTGTGCAGCTCAAAACTTTTTTTTTAATTCGAGCAACAAATCATGGGGACAAACTGACTTAACCATGATACTGCATTTCTAACATTAGATAGGTCTTATTTTAGAACACTGAGGTCTTGTGATTCTACTGAATGATGCACATGGAGTTGTTGGAAAGATTTTTATTCTTAAACTATTTTGGCCAAAACATTAGCTACAATAATTAATGTTGCTCAGAAGAGTGTACGAGACCATGGTTGGACAGAAGGCTGTGGTTATCTGTACCACTGGAGTCTTGGCTGCTGGAGATTAATAGCATTCAGGAGTTTGAGGTGCTTTTTAGGTTCCCTTTCCTATCTGAGTATGTGTTATTGAAGTGTGATTCTTGTAGTGTGAAATGGATTGGCATTAACCTAAGACTTTTCTGATTGCAGAAAGGCCTAAGTGTCCCTTAAAGGTTGAAAAACTAAGACTGTAGTCCACTGCATGGCTGGGGACTTGCTGTGGAAAATATGAATTGCTTGGATGCTTTTCTTTGCATTGGGTTTAAAATTAAGAACGGAAGGGTTGCTTGCTTGACTGCCTTTAGAACCACAAGTTTGCTGCCTTCTTCAAGAGCAAGTCAGAAGAGGAAGATTACTGAGTAAAAGTAGCCTAGAATAGAAAGAGGATTTCCAGTCATATCCTATGGTTTATGCTCTCTGAAGCAGTGCTGAGCTATTCACAGCACGGGCTCTTTAGAGCCGTAAGTGGAAGTAGGGGGAGAGCTGGGGAGACATGCTGATGAAATCCTGTTGGATGGTTCAACATCACACCCTGCCTGAATCTTTATATATTGATTTCATTATTTCAATATTACTTTCTAACATTTATTTTAGGACAAGACCAGAGTTGTGTCTCCTATTATTGATGTAATTAATATGGACAACTTCCAGTACGTGGGGGCGTCAGCTGATTTAAAAGGCGGTATGTACCTGTACTGGAATACAGACTTAAAAAAAACCCATCAAGAATCAAAGCTCATAATCACTGCAGTTGCGGAATGGGCAATTAACATACTGTTCTTCCCTTTCATAGGTCTAGTTTCAAGTTCTGTAGGTCACTTGCTTCTTGGCTTGGATTTTTAATTGGCCTTACTGTTGTCTGCTTTAAAAGTTCATCTTT
>VWZN01003870.1:3650-22677 GCA_013396955.1 Regulus satrapa
AGGAAACTACAGCTTTGCTGATGAGAGGCCCATCAAAGCCTTTTAGGATATGGTACATTGGGTTGCAACATTTCAAATTTCAGCTGAAGACAAATTTTCCTGTTGCTTTTCTGTATCATATAGCTAATTTTTGTGTCATCACTGCAATTTTATTGTTCTCTGACATAATTTACAGCAAGCTATTTACAGGACTAAAATAACTGTCAGTTTGGAGAAAGGACACTGTTTCTCTTGTATGTAGTGGGGGTTAGAAGACTCCTGTCCCAAAATGGATAGCAGTACATGGATGCCTGTACAGGAAAGGTGGAAAGATTTATTTCTTAGTCCAGCTTCTTGCCATCTCCTATTCTTGAATAGTCCGATTTTAATTTCAGGATTCTCTGTTCTCTTTCTGGTGTAGGTATGCCATGTTGTATGCTCACATCATGAATGCACCTAATATTATAGGTGGTGATTATTTTAAATTATGAGAATGATTGCTGCTGTATAAATTTCCCTGAGATGCCATTCTTCATGTAAAAGGGCAGGCACATGTTTTGCTACTCCACTCGTCTGCACTTTGGTGCACTGGAGCAAATTTATTTCTGATAAATGGGCTTTGCATATTTTTATATATCCTTTTAACACTTCATTAATTTGAAGCACCTTTTGATGAGTGAGCATATCAAGAGGCTAAACAGTAATTACCTCCCACAAATCACCTATCCTTGGTAGAAGAAGCCACCAGTGTTTGGTGGAAACCCCTTCACGCTGAAACAGAATGCTGGATTTATGAGTCTGAAGATAGCTACTATCGAGACAGGACTTCACAAACCTGAAATGCAAGTTTAAAACAAAGCAAATTCTAATTTTGGGCTTATAGAAAAAGGTGAAGGCTAGAACAAACATCTACTGAAAAACAAAAGAGTGCACGCTGATCACCTTGAGGCTGGCAGGCAGATTCAAAAAGTCTCAGTTCAATAGCAGGTGCCCACATAAGGGAAAAAAGAGATCTTCCCTTAGGACTCAGTCCTCAGACTAACAACATCCTGCTGCTTTTGAGAGAGTTATCCCTGGAACACTGCATTTGCATTGTGTCTGCTAACGTCAAGGCTTAGCACAGGACAAAAACATCATGAATTTAGCAGAAGTACTAATTCAGATAAGTACAGGCTCAGCTGTTGCTAAATTGGCAATTATAACCAGATAGTCTCTGCTCCCCTGCCATCATCATTGTTGGCGCTGAAGTGTTGTCTCAGTTCACTGAGTATTCTATTTTCTAAGCTCTCATTTGTCTTCTGTTTGACAGCTTACAGTGATTTTGTTTAGCTGTACTGATGAACTGCTGTCAATGGAAAAAACTCCAACCACCAGAGGCATACGAGGATTAGCCAAAATGTACAATTCCTACACAGTTGGAAAATGGGGAGATTAACTATAAAAGGACTCAACCAGAATATAAGATCAGATCATCTTCTCAGATACTGCATGTGTTCCGGATTGCAAATCCATATCCAACTATCTTTATCTCTGACCTTTTAAAATAACTTTTCAGCACAACCTCAGCTACTGGCAGGAGCAGCAGAAGCCAGAAAAAGAAAACAGTGCTGGCAAGTCCAGCATTTTACCTGCTGGGCACCTAGATCGGCTTTCAGCTGGTGCAGAATTTTGAATTCCAGCATCTGCTCTAGGCTTACATTGCTGTGATAAGGAGGGATAATCTTGTTCTAGACATGAGATGAAATCTGAATCTTTTTTCCAAGCTTTTGGTACAGTACCACAACACTTTCATTTCTATCTTTTGTTACTCAGAGGCCAACCTGGCTTCTGTAAAGTTGTACTGTGGTCTGTCTGCACTGGTGTCAGAGCCGTATAATGCACCAGAAGGATTTTAAAAATACAGTACCTTCTGGGCAAAAAGAGGCTGTGAACCTTGCTCCGTAGGTCAGAGCGCTCTTGGCCCCATTCAAGGCGAGCACAGGGCACTGCTGAGCATTCTCTGCAGGTGCTTCCTGGGGAGGCAACTGAGCCCAAAGGCTGGAGCATCAGGGTCTCACCCAAAAGATCCCCAACAGCATCCAGCAATCATGTGGAAAGCAGCCATGGGCAAGGTGCAGCAGAATTTGAAGCATCAGGTGGCAATATCCATCCGTGACTCATATAGTCACACAATTACTATTTGTGCATCTGCTTATCCAGGAGAAATCATTCCTGAGCTGTGTAACTGTACCTTAAACCAGCTGACATTTAATCTGCAACAACATCCAGCTGTGACAGATTTGTCAGAGGTGCTGGAGGAATCCCAGTCCTCTGTGATTGAGAGCTTATGTTAACAGGTGGTTGCTTTGTTTCTGTAGATGGAAAAGGGCATTTGTAGGACTGAAAAAAACAGATTGTGCAGCTAAAAGTGGCCTTGCAGTCACTGCCTGTAGCGCCTCATACATGAGTCACCTGCAGATTTTGTCTCAAGTGGTTCTTCCCAAGCTCCAGCAGTGCTGCAGCCAGCAGGACCCACAGGTGAAGGGAGCAGAGCTGCAAGGGCAGCAGGGCCAAAGCACCTTGGCTCCCACTCTGGGTCTCACTTTTGGTTTGGCATCAGTTTGGAACAAAAAGGCAGGGTTTGTGTGTGTGTATGTGTGTGAACATGAGTGCTGTTGTTTATCTAATAATGATTAAATCTTTATTTTTAAAAAGGCAAATAGATTTTAAAAGACAAAATTAACTACGTGCGCTACTCAAGACAGCACAAAATCCACCTATTAATAGTATTAGAATTTAGTTGCATTGTACAGTCTCTCCATCCTTCTGATTCCTTACCTACTGGACAGGGAATATCAAGTGTTGTTACTGTATTTTGATGGTAATACTGTTTAGTTCCTTCATAAGTCAATTAGTAAAAAAAAGAGATTTGACTTTCAAAAAAGGGTTGTTAAAGAAAAAGCCGTATTTTGAAGCCATCTAATTGCATCTCAAAAATGCAATCATAAGAATAGAATTTGCTTTTAGAATACAGGAAATGTTACAATGCAAAAATACACTTCTGGAGTCTGCCATTGTGGTGTATATTTGATGTATCCTAGTTACGTTTCAGTGTATTTATTTGCTTTTTGACTGGAGCAGAACTGCCACATGCTGATCAATTCAGCTGGCTTATGCCTTTTGTGCCTCTCCTGGGGTGTGCAATATGACAAGCTTTGTATTTTTCAAAACAGAATAGCACCAAACCAAAAGTAAAAACCACCATCCAAGCTGCACATCGAGGCTGATGCAGAAATACTCTGTTTCTCCTGGTCACGTTCAATGTGTTTTACCACTGGCTCAGTGGATGTTATTCACAAGGTGCAAGGAAAGGATTACATGGCTTCCCAGATGATGATTATGCAGCTGCCAAAAGGGATGAATTCATCTTAAGCAGTACTTTTTAAAATGCTTTGTTAATTTGCTCGTGAGGAATATCCAAATGCAGCTGATTACCCTGTAATGAGGCTCCTCAAGCTGACAATCTAACAGGCTTTTGAAGGTGTCCTGCTTATTATACAGGATGATTTTTTAAAATTTCTTTTTTTAAGCTCTTCATATGTGGATGCCATAAATGGATGTATTCCTCAATAATGAGACAGTCTAAAGGAGGTTTATGGAAGTTAATTAAGGTGGTAACAAGGAAAAATAAGATAACCATGAAAGACACCTTCTGCTTGTCAGCTGGAGGTTTGCAAATAGTTACTTATATAACATCTGAATGCCAGAAGCAATAAACAAGGACTGGGCCATCTTTTTGAAATAAGTGCCGTGAGTTCCTGCAACCGTAACGTAGCCTTTTGGGAGGCGCTGGCACCCTTGTTTTCGTTTCTGAGAACATTCTGCCATTCCGTTCCGTGCCAGGCAGAGGCTGGGCCCATCTCGGGGAGCGAGGAGGCCCAGGGAGCTCAGTGCTCCAGGCCCACGGCGCTGCCTTCTGCAGGGCTGGACTCGCGCCCCGTGCTGCTCAGCTTGCTGACAAGACAAGAGGAACCATCTCCCTGACACGTGGGGCAACTTCCATCCTCTGTTGCTAGAGTGTCTCCCCAGATGCTACTGGTAAAGCTGGTTTAGGTTTTCTTGGTCTTAATCTGTAGATTAGGGCAAAATATTTCCGTGGGTTGCTAATAATTCTACTCTTAAGTGTTACATAAAGGGATTTCACCACACTGTGTGTGTCACTTAGCAAGAACTGAAATGCTGGAGGAATGTTACAGACTGTCCATGATCACTTACTCTGACTCTACCCAAAGAACTTCTGGCCCCCAGGCTCAGGAAACACACACAGGTTTTCTGTCATTTGGCATACACTACCTGTGTGTATAGGCACACGTGTAAAGGTTGTTACTGTACTTTAAAAAATAAAATAAATGGATCGAATGAGTCTTAGCACTTTTGAGCCCCTTTAAAAAGGAAAATAAATAATCTCTAAAAAAGGATCTAGAGCTGAACATGGAAGCACCCATACTTTTGAAATCACTTACTGTTTAATTTTGTCTGCCTTTTAATTCATCTTTGGAAAGAGATGGGGAAAACAGCCTAATTATGAGTAAGGTGCTATGTAGCATAAATCCATAGCATAATTTTGTGTCTGCAGTAGAAGATGGGGCTTGCTAATGGGGGAAGGTCAGTTGTATTCCCCAGTATAGAATTTATGTTAAGTGGAAAGTACTTTCTTTTTCACACTACCTTGAAATTTATAAACATGCTGGGGTAGAGAACCCTGCTGTTAAAAGATGCAATTTGCTTTTTCAAAAGAAACCAACATGAGATCATAAAATAAATAGTTCTGCATTTAAAAGGTCCAAAAAATATTAAAACCTGAAATCTTTGTTTAATTAAATTCAAACTGAAATACTTTTTATAGGTTAGCACCAATTTTCTATGCTCCTTTCAGCAATTCCAAAAGAATTGCTCTTGTCTTGGTTATAAGAAATCCCAATGGCCTTTCATAGCTTGGTGCTAAGGGAATTGGGTCCAAGTCTCAGATTCTGTATGGCAAAATGGCATTTTCTTCTATCTCTGTTTTTATTCCTACACACATCCACCCCACCCCAAATGCCTTTCATCGTGTAACTTGTGTTCCATAGAGCTACTGCAGTGTTCTTGATCCAGAGGCAATTACTATGTTACCTATACTCAACCAACAACTGTCTTGGATTAATAAAATAAAATACATCAAACCCTTGAACCTGAAGTACGAATATACTGGATAAGCAGGACTTTCATTCTGCACCGGGGTCTTGTTTGAAACAGAACTGAGGAACAAAAATGCTCCGAACTCTGATTAGTAACTATCTCTGAATTACCCAAGGGAATGATCTAGGTTAACCTAGGACTGTGCAAGAGAGGTAATGTGGTGGAGACTCTTCCCTCAAATCAGTCAAACACTTCTGAACCAGCCACCATTTTGCTGCAGAAAAAAAAGCCCAAAAATCAGTCTCGCTTTTCATCAAACTAAAAATGTTTTTCATTCTATTCTTATATAGTCTATCTTCTGGAGGCTCTTTCAGAGGTAGCTTCTTATAATGATTAATGTCAGAGAAATGACAACTGCTGACACAACAGTCCTTAGACATGCAGTAAATACTGAGAGCAGCGTGCTCCTTTACCAGCTCCCACCAAACTGCAGCCCAGAGTTACGGAGCTGTAGTAAGAGCAGAGGAGCAATTGAAAAGCACTCAACACCCCAAACATCAAGCTGTGCACGCTCTACCACAGAGTGGTCTGAAGCCAGGAATTGCTTTTATTTTTTATTTTAAGAGCACAGTCCTTCCTGTGGAGGACCACTGCTTAGGCAATTGCTTTTCCATGGCTTAGTCATCCAGCATTAAATGAGATGCCTGCACGATATGTTTTGACAGGTGCTGCTGAGCTGTTTGGTTGAGGCAGTTTCAAGTCATGTCTTCTGTTTGCTTTTAGTGGTTCTGGAATGGAATTTTTCTACTGAACAACTTAGTACAGTACACCAGAAATAACTGCTTTATGCTCACAATATTCAGAGAACCAAAAGCCATAAAATACACAGAGCATGTGAATAACCAACTGGTGAGAATGGACAAAGTGGCCACAGGCCTTCGAACCTTCTGAAGGCCTAGCAGCCGTGCTCCAATGGGTGCTTTGTCCCTGTTTGCAGGGCACATCTTTCACTCACAGCAATACTTTCTGTGCACGTGTCCTGGGAGCTGCCCTTCTCAAGCTCTTGACTAAGGCTTGAAATTAATTAATAAAGCCTATCTAGACTTCTTTATCTTAGTAAAAGAGAAAGAATGCTTGGTAATTTTGGCACACATACTTCTAAATGTTACAGCAAAGGACCACACAAGCAAAAAACAAAAAAAAAATGTTGGGGTCCATCTAAATCTAAGAGTTTAGGGCAGAAGACAGAAGGGGAGAAGCATCTTCTGTGTATTTCCATAATCACAGTGCAGGTAATTTGTTCCCTTATGTAGATGTAATGAAGTCTAAGAGAAACCATGTTACAGATTAGAGATACTGAGAAATGCCAGACAACATTTCCTAGTCCCTGTCCTGAAAGTAATGGGACATAAATTGGCTGTCAGTGGAAAATGCAATTCCTTCAGCCAGTATTATCTTTCTTGATGAAGAAGGATCAATGTACTGCCCAAATCAATGCTGCACATCAGCCAGTCTGAGGATATGCAGTCACTTCCAACCCCTGTTGTGTTACTGGAAGTTGCCCTTATTGACAACAGTTCTGTTGTTTAAATGTTTAAGACACACATTCCCCTACATTGTTTATTAATCACTAGAGAGGAAGAAAAAAATTCTATGTCACACTTAAGTCTTAAAGTAATTCTTTCTTCATCACAAAGATATTTCTTTATCAACTTAAAAATTAATTATATAAATCTTTAGGTGTACATTAAAACAAACCAGTTTCCATTCAGAAGTTTTGCTACAGGCTTTTTGTTCAACTGACAAAATACACTAAGGAGTGTAAAAAATATTTATTCAACCTAATTCAACATAACTATAATTTTCAATACTTAAAAACAAGATTTACAGAGTAATGACCTTTAAGCACTCATGTGAAATCATCTTACAGTCCATACAGTATTTTATATTTGTATTTTTACAACAGCTTTACCTTCCAGAGGAGACAATGAGCTTTCCCATGAAACAAGTTTCAAACCCACTAATTTGCATCATTCAATTCTTTCCATGAGACTTTAAAAAACAGTAATAAATTGCTTGGAAATATATACAAGTGAAGACCACTGAAAAGCTGTTTTCTTGAAACGAGGAATTCTGTAAGAAATACATATTATATTGTTTCAAGACTATCTTACAGAGTGTAGCAACCTTCAGAGGCTGCTACTCAGTTTAGGTTGTATATAAAAGTGAGCCCACTAAGACAAATATAATCAGCAAACTTACAAGGTTATAGTAATTCTTACATTACAGCAAGAGCCTCAAAAGGATTTGATATTGATTGAATGTATAATTCGTAACACCTGTATAGGTTTTTAATACTAATTGGCCTTTATATACACATTTGTACAGTTTTAAAATATTACATCTTGGTAATTAAGATAAACATACTATAGAAAAGGTACCTTACTTTGAATTTCTCCTAACATACATTATTGCAGTCAAAGAGGAAGTCCATTCTGCATTTACTTCACTTCTGGTGAGAAGAAATATTTACTTATGAATAATTCCACTAGAAGATTTTTTTAAGCCATTCTTCATGCATTTGACATACTAATATGAACAAGAAAAAACTCGGAGAAAAACAAAGAAATTATTGTTAAGAAAGAACTACAAACACAAAATCTAGATTAGGTCTGGTATGAATATGCAATGGCCGTATTATGCTTGTCAGAATTTACCTTTACAAAAGAGTCAATTTCTGTTGAAATTTGGTTCAGAAATACATCAAATAATGGAAGTGCTGTCTCCCTCAGCTGACTACTTTAGACACATGGGAACAGAAAAGCTTCCTGTATAAACAAACTTTATTCCATGTTTAAGATTTATCCTTCAGTCCTTTACAAACTGGAGCCAAGTCACCTTAAGAGCACGGAGGTGGCCGGCAGGATGCTCAGCTCAGGTACCCAAAGTGCAGAGCCAGCCCCTGCAGCCAGCACTTCCACCAGGGCAGGAGAGCCCAGGCCTGAACACCCCGCTTCCACACCCGCCTCTGGATGCTGCAGGGGGTGAGGCCCTGCTCTTCTATCAGTTCAGAGGGAGCTGTAGTGTTCAGTGCTGCTTTCTCACACGTTTGCTAGGGGTATTCACACACCGTAACGAATATGGAAACGCAACGAGTGCTCTAATACTAAACAACAAAATGAGCAACTGAAATTTACTTCCCCCTTGTAATTAATTTACTGTGGAGGAAAAAAATGCTATGCAGCACCAGTTACAAACCAGAAAAGCCATGAGAAAATGACACTAGGCACTGCAGAAGATACAACAGGACACTGAAAATTACCAGTTAATAGTCACCTGAAAGCCATGCTAATTTTAACACCTAATACTTAGGAGGTTAAAGCTGACATACAAATCCAGTAGAGAGAGTGATCTATCTTCTGCTTTCTTTGTCATTTGGGTATTTCACACTCCCTGTTTGATACCAACAAAACCCAAGGAAAATTACTTCTCCTTGGTAATGACTCACATTCCCCTTCTCAAGCAATCTTCCTTCATTGTGTGAAATGCTAAACTGAATGACAGCGTGGGTATGAAAACACCTATAGAGAAGGGATTTGGATATAGCCTACCTAACTACACTTAAAATGTTCTGTAGTTGATGTTTTTTTTTCCCATTCAGTATATTGGTTGAAAGAAAATAATTCAAAAGCCTATTGCCCAACAGAAATACCCAAAAAATAATGAAAGCCAAATCACATTCTTAGGTTCAGTGTTTGCTGAAAGGATTTACCCTGCCACAAGACAGTGCTTTATTGTATTTAAAGAAAAAAAAAATAGAGGAGCAGCAACTTATCACAATTTTCCACTACTGTGCAATAACAATGGAACCAATACAACATGGAAACCTGTTAGGTGAGACTCTGTGACATCTGGAGGTTACAGCCTTACGCTCCTTCTTGCTCAGGATAATTTAAAATTTTGCGGTGAGCTTGGCGCAAATATTGCTGCTGCTTGAAGTAAACCTTAAAAGCTCCTTTTATAGCAACAAAAGCAATTCCACCCTGAAATGAAAAGATATTTTGAAAACCTGCACAGTTCAGTGTCATGTAATTTCCAGTCAGAGATATTTTTTTCTAAACATATGACATTTTCTTCTAAATATGAACTAATTAGTACAGTTCCACATAAGTATCTCGAAGTTTTCTGTCACAGTGCACTATTACAGAGGTTAATGTTACTTAAAGGGATTACAGACTGAATCTATAAAAGCTTTTATTTCCTTGCAAGTCTCACCAGTATTCTAAATTTAAAAATTAAAATCTTTCAAGAACAAAGAAAATGCAGGTAGATATCTGCTTTCCTCTCTTCTCTGAATACATACTACACATGGCACAAGGAATAGTACTGATAACCATTCTACAACTAGATTGTGAAAAATGACACTTGCCAAAAGTGGAGTAAAATAAAATCTGTTTCTGTAAAGCAAACTTTTTTTCCCTCTAGAAAACTTTACAATAGGTTTGTCTCAAGTCTTCGAAATGAGACACCAAGAAGCTTTTAGTCTGTATGAACATTTGCAGTATCACTGTTTGTTCCATATAAAAGAGAGGGGTGCATAAACATGCAGGAATTAAAAACAGGGGCTGAAGAGAGAGTCAGATGAGCAGCGATTCCATATTACCAAACTCAGTACTTGCCCTTGAAAGGCTGCAACCAGAGAGGTTATTCACAAAGGAAGAGATTGTCATTCCCCCTCCATTTGAATTCTATGGACAGGTAATTTTCCTTACCTTATTAAAATAAAAAATCTAAAGGTTTCTCTCAAAATCAGTTAAAAAAAGCTAATTTGGAGAGGTATATAAAATAAACCTCAGTCTTCCCTTACAGAGATTGTTCTTAGACAATGCTGGCTCCTCGTCTTCACTGTTAGCCTTAATTACTGCTAAGGCCTGCCTACTACAGTGCCAGATAAGAGTTTCAGCCATGTTATGAAGAGAGATTAGTTTCAGTCATAAGGACAGTCTTTCAGACACATGATGCTTGTCCTCTGCTAAGACAGGCAATGTTAAAAAAAACCCCTTCCTTTAATGAAATGCTGTTCTTAGAATTCTGGAGCAATTTATGTTTCTTTTTCCTTTGCCTCCCTCCTTCACAACACTTCATATTCCTGTATTATAATAATTTATGAAATTATCGAATCGTTATTGAATCAGTATTGAATCTTACCAAGATTGTCCTTTGTAAATTTGAGTTAACACTGCTGAACATCAGCTTGCCAACTATTGTGGCAATAGTGGGGAAAACTAGAGCTCCACACAGAATACGTGTGGCAGAGACGTGATCTGCCAAAGGGTTGGCCTCTGCTGGGATACGAGGAACAGGACATCCAATGCCTAAAGGGGTCAGAATGGGGGAAGAAAAGGTTACAGAGCCACTGCCTCAAAAAGAACACAGAAAGTACATTACTGCCCGCTCCCCACGCTGCTACAAACCTGTGGCCCAACTACTTTTTGAGAACTATCCCTCTTCTCAATGTATATTCTGTTTCCATAAAATGACTGCAGTAATTTTTACTTTTAAGTAAGAGCCATGAATTTTAGTTACTTGTTTTGTTACTAAAGCCTGAACCAACGTAAAGTTCCTGCTACTCCTGCCCCACCCTTCTCAGGACATACTATACAAGCACAATCTAAACAGAATGAACCTGAAATAGAGGGATGCTGTTAATCCCCTGTACTTAAAAACAGCAAATACTACTTGCCTATCCCCATCTCCTAAACACAGAAATTCATTCTTGGCATTTCCTTTTAATCAGCTTTTAATTACCTGGAAATATGCTGTTCAAAATTTGTAGCTTATTGGAGTATTTGCGCCACAGTCTGAGCACATAGTCCTCCCAACGGATCATCTTGCCCAGTATTAGCATGACTGGGATAGTGGGAAGGCCAATCAGGAGGAATAAAGGATCAGCTCTCTCCATCACATCAAGACCTTCTTTGTGACCCACAACCTGGAAAAACATGGATATAATTGAAAATATACCAGAGGCCACAACAATGTAACAATGTAACAACGTAAAACAAAAATGTAAGGAAGAAAGCTGAGTTGGTTTGAAGGTGCCCCAAACCTTTTAAGTGAAAGAAAGGATACTGTTTCACCTTTACTCTGTTTTCCTATCCTTAGTTGCTTATGGAGCATAATGCAGGTGAGCTACCAGCCCTAGTTTTTTTAGAAATCATTATTCTTGCAGAGAGCTGTAACAGAATTCCCTACCATCTCATGAAAGGTTTCATGTGTTTCTGTGTAAGTAAAAGCCTAAACATCTGAAGCACTAATAATATAGCAGGCTTTCCAAAATGCATTTAAGAATTTACAGTTTCACAATGATTAATTCTACACTCAGAAAGAGATCAAACACTACTGTTCAAAGGATAAATTGACAGTACGTACCTCAGGATGTTTTTATCAAAATTTCATGGTTTTTAGGAATACATAACAGAGATCACAGTATTTAACTATTGTTTCTCTGGACAATGCAGGAAGATGAACAATGCTTTGTGCTCCTCTCTGAATAGCAGCATATCTTCACATGTATCTTATTTTCAAATGTAGTTACTTCAAGGATTTTAAAGGAGCATTATTACTGCTGTGTCTACACTTTTCTACTGACATATAAGAAATTATTCAGATTTTTCCATTTATAAAATGCACATATTAAAACTGTAACAGAATGGTGCCTTATGTCTTCTAAAAAGTACATTGTTTTAATCTAAATAAATCTAGTAGGACTGAGGATAAAAAAATGGCATTAGAGTGGTAGATATCCTCTAGAGTTATCATAATTTAAGCAGTATAAATCCTAACAGTCCCTGAACTGCTTCCAGGAAGAACTGGCTCTTTCATTACTTTTTCTGTAAGAATCTGGGAGGACTAAAAACATTAAAATAATGACTACATTTGTCAGACACTGGATCTTCTGATGTGTTTTCAATGACTTCTTGTTTTCCCCACAAGTACAATAATTTAACAAGTCTTCAATTGCAGAAAAATTAGAATTAGGAGGTAAAAACATGAAACAACAGCAAATTTTTAAAAAAAGGAAAACAACAAACCCAGTACTTTCGGAATAGTTAGGACACAGGGAAGAAGTAATGTACCACACTACCTTCAAACTGTACATTTTTGCCTTGCTCTGAAAAACATTCCATGTTATGCCTCTAGAACAGGAAGTTATGCTATATACCACAGCCTCTAAAAATAGGTATAACCAATATTGTTGCTGCCAAAAGATTATTCCTGAGAAAACATTCAGCATTTGTCTTCCAGCTTCTTCAGTATCTTCTACTCAAGCTGTGAAGTCTGACACTATCCTTTTTCTCCTTATAGTCATTGCCCATAAAAAAAGCCTCAGTATCTTGTCTCTTTCTGCTTTAGATTACTGTATTTCTCTGCTTTCAGTAACTCCATCTGACTCGTTAGTGACTTAGCTACCACAATGTCAATTCTGTATTTATTTTTCTGTGCCTGAAGTCTAAAAATAGCTTTTGTGCTCCTCTCTGGCCCTTCAGCTAAAGGAAAGGAGTCTGAAATGTATCAGGAGACAAGTTGTATTAAACCTAGCAAGGTTGGGGTGGCAAAAGGGGAAGAAGTTTCCCTCTACTACCTTCTTAATCTCTTCTACAAGCAAAACTAAATTATTGTCTTGCCAAGCATGCCACCCATACAGTCAAAACATTAAATCATGAAGATAGCTAATTCTTCATACCTGGATTTGACCAGCTGCCTAAACTGATGTTTAGACAGACCCTCGCTTCAAAAACAAAACAACTTCAGGAAAAAGCATGTATTTTTCCATATGGCAATGGAGTTCTAGGGCAGCTTAAAAGGTCACAATTTCCTATAGAAAAAGGGCTCAGCGTAGCAGTGAGCAAGTAGAAAAGGACTGGAGCATTTCCAAAGTCTGGTTGTAGTATTACAGATGGTTGCAATGTTCCTGTTGGAGCCACAAGAACAAAATATCCAATGAGAACTATTGAAGTGCACCACTCTGTAATACACAGAGTCGTCCACAGGAATGGAAGTAGTGATTGATAAAAGCCATTATACAGCACCTATGCAGCTGCCTGACCCTCGGCCACACTGATACAGGGAAACTGCAGCCACTCATCTGGGCTCCATTTCTGCTTTCAGGTCACATCGAAACTGAACCAAAGCAGCACACGGTCTTGGGAGGGAGTGACCTGCACAACTAGAGCTCCCTAGACCCCAACAACTAGTGCCAAATGACTTACAGGGAGAAGAACCAGACTGTGTATTTAAAATTAGAACTGCGTAGAAGAGTATTTACGAACATACAGGTTGGTTAATTCTATCTACAGCTGAAGTGACATCAGAAATACTTCTACGCTTTCAGGCAAAATACAGGTTATGGACTTGATACAGGCATAAACAACTAAAAGGGTAAGGAAAGTGCTTCAGATTGTACAATCTCTTAAAACTCTGGTCTTGTGGTTGAACTACAATTGCCACGAACAAATCTTTCCATAGTTAATAGTCTACTACCTGTCAACATTACTTTTCTATTTAAATAGCAAGTTCACATGAACAGCAGCGGGAAAAGTATTTTTCCGCTTTCAACTAATCATAAAGTCTGAAGTAATTAAAACATTATTAATTTTAAGTGTTTTGCATTTCTTGTTTATGAATGAACTGCATCATTCAGAGCATGTATTTTCCTTTAAACAATGAAAAAAAATAAATCACATTGTCCCCTGAAATAATTTACCATGGTTGAAGTCCAACCCTTTGAATGTTACTCCAAAAGTTTTTCTCCGGGTAAGAAGAAAGATTAAATCTCATGTATTTTCTGAGAAGTTACTCATTATTGGTAGCTGGGTGGTAATGGCACCTTTTCCACGAGAACAGAATTGGGTTTACCCCTGTGCCATGCACAGGGCAGCCAGCTAGAGCAGCAGCTGTCAGCTGCAGACAGAACCATACCCAAACACAGGCATACTTGCATTTATGAACTACGACCAGTTAAACGTGAAAGGCCGTCTTGAATTCACCGGTAACTACACTGAAAGCAGCTCAGCATGTTGCAAGTCAAGGAGAGGAGAGTGTGGACTGACTCGTGCTTTCAGAGCTGGCAGGAAGAGGGAGGACGAGTGTACCTGCATGACCGTCACCGCTCCGTACGTAACGGCTGTCCAGTATATAGAGCCCACCATTATTCCAGCTGCAGCAAAGGGACATGCCTTTGAGATCAGGCGATCTGCAAGATCCAAAACGTAAACAACTGGACCTATGATAAAGGAAAAGTAAGGTTTCAAGATAGATATATACAGATACACACACAGAGAAGCAAACTGTAGAAAGGTCAGCATCTATCACCAATAAGAAAGAACAAGCGAGGCAAATGACAAGTCTGACACACCACACGTGCTGTTTAAGTGAGAATATATAATTAAAAAGCTATTAAGCTAAACTTGTAACTTCTTTCTGCCTACCGCTTAATTTACCACATAATCTTTCCAGGAGACTGATACACTGCTTAAAGCACTAATTTACCCACCGATTAGCTTCCTTTGTGTTGAGTAAGAATTGTTCTTTTGTAGAAATCACTTTAGGCTTAGTGCCTTTTGTATTTGTTAGATATTTTAGTTTTCTAAAGGAAAAAACACCCGTTTGTTGTAATGTACTTCATGTCCTTATCTTTGACAGCTTCACCTGAAAATTCTGTCACTAAACTCTCCTGCTATGCAGTAAAAAGTAGTGCAGTTACTACAAAAGATTCCTTCCACTGGAAGAGGCTGCATTCAGTATGTTTAGAGGATCACCTCTCAAACCACTGGAGAAAAAAAGACTCCTATTCAGGTTATTCGGTGCCTTTGACAACAATACATGAATAGGTTCATTGTTCTGTCTGTGCACAACTGCACTTTCCAGACTTGCACAGGGCAAGACAGCAAATACTCTGACTACCTTTGGTGAGGCAAACAAGGGCAATGCTTGCATTTTTCTTTAAGGGACTGCAAAAGCACGAGTGAAGGAAAAGCCAGAACACTGAAATGTATATATGGAAGTGAAAAACATCATCACCATAATCCACATTACTTCTGTATTTGTCAACAAATTCTACATACAGACTGGCCTCCCACAGCTCATATGCATGAACAGCTCCTGTGAGCTCCCTCCTACTTTTTCCTACCAAAATCAGTGACAATTCTCAAAACCAGCCTACAGGCATTCCTCAGGTAACTAATCCTCCATGTCTCTCAAAGTTTTACCCACGGTGACGAAATTGTGACTCCTGTTTCATGACTTAACTTTCTTCTTTTTCTAGAGAACAGTTCTATTGTGAATGATTTCAAAAACCCCACAGTTCTACTCAGCTCAAGTCAGCTAGTGGAAAAAAAGCAAGAGGAACATCCAGTTCAGCTGTTAACAGTTGTGTTTGACTTTCCAGAACACACTTAAGAAGGTGCTGGGCTGTCTATCAGTATGCTGGAAGTAGCAACAAGGTCATAACTGCAAGTACTAAATGCACAGCAGTTTACACATCTTGACTGCTTCCCAGAGTCACTGAAAAAGTTGTTTGGTTGTGCCATTTTGAAAAGTTATGTTTGAAAACAGGAGACTCAAATGACTCTGAAGATTGCCTTATAACACAAGTACTGACAAATTACACCTACTGACACTAATCATTAAGAGAAACCTGGCTAGAGAATCGGGTATAGAATCTTGAGAAAATACTAGAAATAAATTATTGAAACAACCTTTTAATTAGCCCTTGAGGCTAACAAATCTGAAGACAGAACTGGTTTTGTTTTTTAGGATGGTACCAAAGAAGAAATAGGAAAATAAATATCACTGATACCCATATTAAAGAAGGAAATATGAAACAAAAATATTTTTCATTTTGAAATACATATCAGGTTTTAAAGCGTTTTTGTTCTGCCAAACTTTTCTGCTTATTAAACTGAAGTAATTACCTAAGAGATACTTTGGTTAAAGTGGTAATAATATTTTTCTACTTAGTAAAAGTTCTCAGAAGAGCAGAAAACACCTCACAAGACCACAATTACCACCAATCACCAGAACTGATAGGGTAATATCAAATCTAAAATGGAATTATAATTCTGAGATATATCATGTGAGGTTTTTTTGAACTAGTAAATACATTAAAAAACAATCCACTCTTACTTATATTCATTGATGTCTCAAGTTGATATTACTTCTAAACTGTAATCCTAAGTTAAAATTTATGCTCGGGGTGTCCTTTCACAGCATTTTTTAGAAAAAAAAATTCTAGCAGTACATTAGGGAAGCCTTAAAGTAAATAAGTTTCTGAACTGTGATGCCTCAGGGAAGGCTATGAATAATACTGTCTTCAGAAGACACCTGCTGCAGAAGAAACAGGGCCACTAGCACGGCTTCTTGGAAAATCCTTACTGTCCTTACTCAGCCTGGTGTGACATTGACTGACTTGTAGTTAATTGTGCTATTACAGCTTTGGGTTACAAGAAAGAGTTAGAAAAGGGCAAGACTGTCTGACTTGTTTAAGGCACTTCAAGGTCATGACTGATGTTCCATGGACCCACATTAATTTCCCTGCTCTACTACCAATGTCTTGACTACTCTTACACAAGTCTGAATTTTTATGTTCTTATCTTTAAAAATGGAAAAAGATGGTATTGTGAGGGAAAATATATCAAAATACGTGAAGGGAGTCTCACGTATCTGAATGCAAGAGCTGAACAAACTCATGCAAGAATTTTAGGCCATTTGCAGACTCCAGGAACGTTGGAATCTAAGTTTTGAAATTCAGCATGCCAAGAACTGCAGGAACAAATTAAAATGCCTATTAAAGTATCCCTGTCCAAATTATAGCTGCTTCCCCCTTTTGCCAAAAAATTTGCAAATGCAGCTCACACTATCATTTCATCAGTCAAGACACAAGTAAGAAGTTTAAACAGTGTCAAGTTTTGTGGTGCATTCACTGTCCAGATAGAAACCCAGTTTTCTTCCCAAAGCCAATACTAACCATAATCGTTTGATGCCTTCTTTATGATGGATATTTACCTTACTCAGCAAATCAAATTGTGCTTTTTAATATGAATAACATGTAGTAAGTTTACATGTTATTCATTTAATATGAATAACATGTACTGGTATATGTCTTTTTATATCAACAATACAGTATTGTGTGTATTTTCTTTGCCATTACTCAGTGTTCTATCATGGAAATAAATGTCATCACTCAAAATTCCCTTGACATCTTAATTTCCTCAGCCCTTAAGCTAATAAGAAAGAAGTCCTGTCTCGAAGAACTGGCAACGAGTTATTTTCAGCTCTTTTATTACAGAAATAAGACACTTAAAAAAAAATCTTCTTTAAAATCCCCTAAATGCCTACACTCAATTGCTACATCACAATTTCTTCAACAAGCAGTTTTAGTTTTAAACAAAATTTAAGTTTCCATGGCAACATTTCATTTTCTTGATTCGCTTAATATATCCCATGGAACACATGGGCAAGCGAGGGCTGAAATAACAGCAAGCACTGCTAATTTAAACACATGCAACGTACTGGGCATTATCCTACTTGGCTGCTCAAGTAAGAGACTCTGGAAGACCATGTCCAACTTTTTTTTCACCTGGACAGAGCTAGAGCAGTACCCAGCAATCATAAATATTCTGCCTCTTGATTACAGGGCAACACTGACTCAGAAACACCTCGTGACCAAAGTGAAAGCATGTTTTTCCAGTAATGCCATGTGCTGCCTAGGAAATTCTCTTCTGAATTTCCTCTGATAAGTGTCTCTGCAAGCTGAGTCAAAAAAAGAATGTGCTTATGTGCTGTGTGCAATTGCTCAAAGAAGTCACCTTCTGCTCAACAAGAAAAAAATCCCATTAGCCAGGAAATAATCACAGGTCAATCACAAGATTTATCTGTATACCTAAGTGGAACACATCTAAAATTTTTAGAAGGTATTTAACTAAGCCACTAAGCAAATAGGATGTAAGCAGAATATACAGTTATTTCTTTCTGTCTGGAAAAGGGAATAGACAAGTTTCCAACAGAACCAGTGCTCCGAGCACAAGAAGTTAATAAAAAAAAAAACATGAACAAATAAACAACAATTTAAGTGATCCATATCTTACCTAGCTTTGGAAATACTATTAAATATTCTGCATTGCACTGAGGACAAGCAACTCTAGCAGTACTGTTTCCTCTTTGCTTTTCATCCACCCAGCGCTGCAGACAAGTCTGATGCACCCATTTGGTGGAGCCCCGGCACCTGCAGGGCCTCACCCACTCTGCTGTCCGATCATCCTCATCGGTAGCAAAACAAACCCAGCAGCTTCTGTAAGCACAGGAAGGAAAAGAAAAACATGTTTTCTGCTGCTTTTACATGCTTAAAACAAACATTCACGTGTGAGAGCATGCGGCTTTAGAAAATGTGCACCTAGAGGAGATGATGGTTACTACTTCGTTCTTAATCACCAGGAGGGGAAAGTATTTTGTACCACAGTTTTGCTATAAAATCAACATAATAAACATAATTTTACAAATAGCTAAACAACTGCTTTATACATTCTGAATTATTAATTAAACTTTTAGATAATTTATTATTAAAGAGCATTGAGACTGTAGTCCAACTTTTGAATAATTCAACATATGAAAAATCCATATTTTTTAAATGTTTTATCATCTCCTCCTACAACATTTTGGTAAGTTTTTTTTAATTTTAAAAATAGAAGATCAATACTGTAGTTTGCTACTTGGGAAACTAAGTCAAATCCACTTAAATGACAAAACAAAAATGATACAAGGTATCACAAAAAACTCTAAATAATTACATCAAATTAATTTGCTCTCATTGAAAAGATGAAGTATTTAGTTA
>VWZN01003870.1:26181-38382 GCA_013396955.1 Regulus satrapa
GGAATACAAGTTCTGGCATTGTTCATTGATTTTTATTTACATTAGGAATCCCCACATTTACTTTAAGAACTAATAATACCGTACAATCCTACTGAGAGTTGTTCCTCTTCAGCAGTTTTCTTCTGCATTACAGGTAAACATTCACTCACTCATTTCACATCCTATTTAAGTCTACAACTGCTCTTAATTTGTAATTCAGATTTTTATTTATAAATTAAAGGCTTCACAACAGAGCTAGTTAGGTCTGAGGGTACCATCACAAAATGCAAGTCTAGAGTTTATGCAAATAAAGACGGATTTAGGCATGAACATAATCTTACTATGCTGCAATTTTAAATAGTGAATTTACCCATGAGAATGATTATAGATTAAATTCTGTTCTTAAGTTCTCTGTCGAGGGTAGTAAGTCAAGAAAAATATGCATCTTTTATTTAATTGCTTCATCCAATTTCTTGCCAGCCAATCATACCTGAAAACCTGAAAGATCTATGAAAGGAATAACAAAATCCTTTACAGACTTAAACCTTTAGCAAGTCATGAATAATGAACAGTAAATTCCCTGTATATTCTCATCAGCTTTATCTCTTTCCATTGCCAGCAGCTGTAGCAGAAAGGACTAAATAAAACCATTTCAAAACAGGTATCCTGGCTCTTGCCAGATTTTCCATTTTCTTGTACTGAATAAAATATGACCTCGATTCTTACCACTGAATCAGGTTGCTACTCAGATAACCTGAAATAGAAAGAGCTGAAAAGGTGGAACAAAGCATTGTTTCTGTTAGAAACTCAAACCTTTTTCCTTGATGACTTTCTACACAGCCAAATCAATAACACTAATGTATTTTTCCATACTTCCTTGGCTCTAAAAAAGAAAAAAAAATCAAAACAAAACATACAAAACCCCAGACCAATATCACTATTGCAGCTCTGAATATAAGGTTACAAATGCCTTTTAGAGTCAGCTCCCCAGCAGATGAAGCCTTCCAGTGTCAAAAATTCTATTCTGACTGAGAGTAATGCATTTTTTCTGTTTTTTTTTTTCCCTCTAGCAAAGACAAACTCTTTTCAGGGCACTGTTTGTGTTAAGAGCAAAGCAGATGGGGAGAAAGTTGTATTGAAGATTAGAATATACTTCAAATGTTACATGACTAAGAAACCAAGGCCTGCCTGAGCTAGATTCCTCCAAACCCCAAGTTTCTCACCAGCACAGAGCCCACTCTCTCTGGTACCTGGTTGGAGCTAGAGCTCCAATACATCCCCGAGACCTCCAGCATCAGACACACCTAGACTGCTCTCCTTTCTACTAAGCTATACCCCTTCTAAGGTTTACTTTTTTTCCAAAACCTGTCTTAGATGGGAGGGAAGACAGTACCTAATAATGTTATTTAAATCAAATCTGACTCCATTTGTAAAAGCTGAATGCATGAAACAGCTTTGTTTTCAAGCAGGCATGACTGTGTAAAGCAATACAAACGAGTAATTTAAAAGCAGTATGTTGATTATCTACACACCCTAGTAAAAGATTTGCAAAAATTTCCAAAGTCCCAGAAGTTCAGCAGGTATCCTTGTATCCACAACACTTAAGATGGAAGTGATGGAAGATGTTAAATGGAAATTGTTAGAATGGAATAACACAGCTGTTTTATGATCCAGTTTCAAATATTCAGTACTGCAAGTGAGAATGGAAATATCTTGGAATTTTTCCCCTTAGGTTCAGTGGCATACAAATATGAATGGTCAGCAAAACCAGAAAACTTCTCAGAAAAGCAAGTTCTACTAGATTTTTAGACCTGACTCTTACCATGGGAAATGCAAATTTGAACATGCAGGATGTGCTCTAGAATCAGGAGCTAAAAACGCATTTTCCCTCTCATTACAGTTCCTTCATGAAACAAGAAATTTTCTGTATTTCTCCCACATCATAAAGCACAGCCCTTTCCCATTAAAGTGGCAGGAATTTGCTGATATCCTGCTGCAAGAGTAAATCCTTGTCCTGCTAAGCACAAAGTGTCTGAGCAGCTTATTGCAATTGAATTTCACATCCAAAAAGAAGAAAGTGAAAAGGCTGAAACATAACTGATAGCAACAATAGCACAGAGAGCCAAGTCAGTGAGGGGTGTAAACATACCTTGAAAGAAATGCCTGAGACCATTCCAATAACTGGCCATAAAAAGGCACCGTTCTGAAGGATAACCCACAAGTCTGCTCTTTGGAAGAGGAAATTTTTCATGAGCTTCTAGAACTACTTTTTATGTATAGCCTATGTCAGTAGATGAAATGTCTTTCATTATGATAGGTGATAAGCTTTACATTAAACTTGCCAACTACACTCTAAGATCATGTTTAAGTTGGAAGACAAGGATGTCAAAAATGGAGCTACCTAGTAGCATTAGACTCCTTTGGAGCTGGCTGGAATTTTAGCAGGGGGACAGCAAACAGTTTTCTCCAAAAGCAAGAGAAACACCTCACTGCAAATGCTACCACTAAGCATTTCCTTTTCCTGAGTGTGAAGAAACAGCGACAGCAAGATCTTGTGCTAGAGGGCCACTGCCTGGTCACGAGAGAATGCAAGCCTGGCCTAGAAAGCCCTGATAAAGGCTACAGAGAAGGAATACCATTAACCCGAGAAACGTTAGCTTATGTCGTGCTTCACAGAGGAGAACGAGTGCCAGAGGAGATGAACCCACTTGCAGGATTATAGATGGAACACTCCTCTTTCCCCGGTATTTTCCTGGCCATCAAACACAGCGGAAAACATCTTCAATCCAAAACTCACCTATCAAACTCAAAACACCCTTACACTATCCTAAGGGGGAAAGCATAGGAGGGAAATGCACTGAGCAAAGAACAGATACCGGTGCAAAAATAGCAGTCTCAGATGCTCTACGGTGACTTTAGTGGATGCTTTTAAGGCAGCACAGCATAGCAGCCATATGCCAGCCTGTATCACTCAGCTAGAAAACAAGCTGTCACCTTGAAACAAAGTCTAACATTCTCAAAGGAAGTCCTGAAAGTCATCTGACCTTATAGCCTCTTCTGCTCTGCCTAGTCATCGAGGAGGGCGTGCAATGCTTGGTAAAGGAGACATTGTTAAGAATCCAGACAAATCAGTAACTACACTTTACTACAGAAACAAGGCTTTCAGCAGAAACAGCTCAAATACAGAATATCAAGCTAATGTTGGTGTGAACATATGGTCACACAAGTGGCATTCATAGAGGTTCTGACTTCCTCTAACCTCAGGATGACATTGTATAAACTAGATTTTAAAAAGCTTTTAATAAAAGCGTGTGGATAACTAAAACCCAGTAAACAAGCACATTAAAACCCCGTAGAATAATTAACTAGAAAGTGCACCAGGAAGATCTACTGATTATGAGAAGTTGAATTCAAGCTTTACTGTATTCTCAATTATAGTTTAAATCAAGGGGAAATATTTTACACTTGAGTTCATTGCACTGTATAAAGGCAGAGAGATACAAGTAAAGGACAGTTCACCGAATCATGCTGGCTGCTTTCTAGTTTGTGGATAAAATTAAACCTTTGATCACCAGGCATCACCTATTGTGCTTAAACTGGGCCTTAGGAAGTGTTTATGGTATTTGCTTCTAGCCAGCTTAGAATAAGGAATCCCTCCTCAGATCTAGCTGTCTTGTTGGGTTTTAGTCTCTAGTTTACCAAATCTAGACTATCAGTAATAAAAAAATTAGCTTCCATTTTGGATGAATTAAACTTTTGCTACCAGTTATTCGGACATATTCCTTTACAAAGTCTTCAAAATTCAGTAATCTTAAAGGCTTTAGTATTACCATACTCTTTCAAAAGGGAAAGCTAAGAAATCACCAAAGCTCAGTGGCCTTGCTATCAGCCTTTAAATATGCAATGAATTTTGAGGTCAGAAACATTTGTTTTATTTCCTAAGTGAGAGAGGGAGAACAGGGCCCTTCTAAACATGTACAAAGGACAAATCAGGAAAAACTACTACTCATACAATAAGCACTTTATTACTAAAATATTAAACATTTTGCTAACTGAATTCTCCCTATTGTATATTAGCAGCTTGGCCTACAACTAACAATTTAAGCTACTGAGTGCCTGCTGGGGGTGGCTAACACTGATTCTTACGATCTTAGGAAGAAAAATAAAAGTGAGCAAAACAAAGTGGAAAAAGAAAAAAAAACAAACAAACTTAGAAAAAGAACCCCATATGCACACACAAAACTACTTACTTCCATAACTGAAACATGCTTTGAACATGAAGTTGACACATAGTCAAATACATACATAGCAAACAGTGAAGAATTTAAATATAATTAAGTTAATGCTTTAAAAATTTAATGATTTATTTTAGATAGTATATGATATGATGTAGGGAAAACATTTTCTCAAGCATTGTTCGATCAATCTGTGGATAATCACAAACACAGGAAGTAACAGAGATGTGAAGCAATTAGGAAATTATGTATTAGAAGCTATTTAAAGTTACTTCCTTGAATGTGACGTTAAACATCTTAATTACTTATTAGTTACCTCTAAGATCATCCAAATGAAGACAAAAAGATGTTGTTTCTATTAACCAACAATGCTATTTTGCACTGGGGGAAAAGGGAAGGGAGTTGCATAGGAAAAATACCAATACTGATATTGGTGGTGCAGGTAGAGGGTAGATGACAGATGCTACAATATCAGGAGCGACCTACATACAAACAGACCAAGTCTGACCTGCCTAAAACCAAAACCATCTTGACATTAAGCTGTTGCTGTGATAAGTAAATGATAAGAAATGCAAAGTTATTCACAGAGTCTGTATCATGTGAGCTCAATCTCCTGCAGCCATTTTCCAGTGTCACACAGTTAATGCAGAAGTACAAATGAATCTTTAGGCACAGCAGCTTTAGTTTAAAAAGTGAATATATTAGCATAGACATCTGCTAGAAACCAAACATGGTTCCTTGCTTTACATTCAATTTTCAGAGAAAGTATTTGTGAAATAGAAGATTGATTTTTTTTACGTATTCCTAGAGAGTTTCATGGTTAAACTGACTACACAGAACAAGCAATCTTCCTCTTGTGTTCTTCCAATGAGAAGAAAGAAATAAAAAAGGAAGTGTAGTCCTCCAGCTGCAGAAAGTGGAAGACTCCAAAACAAGCAGATTGCTTTGAACTCAAGAGTTTATGATGGATACTATTACTCAAGTTATTCTCAGTTTGTAATTTCTATTTTTTACCAGAAAATTTACAGTATATGAGAACAAACCAAAGCTCTACTTAAGTCATCAATCAACATAAATCATCTTATATAAGCCTAATAATAAAAACTGGAACAATTTTTGATCTAAAAATTACCAAAAAATTTTAAATGCCAACAAGATAAATTCTTGGGGTGTTAATGCCTCAAGAACAACAAAAAACACGTATCAAATGTGGCAGACGTGGAAAATTTTTAAATGTCTTTACTCTGAATAAATATGAACAAAATTGCAAGGTCTGATCATAACATTAAGTAACTCTCCTTGACAAGCTGTGGAACTGACTGCATGACTCACCAGTAGAACAGTCACAAGCACCTTGCACATGGTCTTCTGTAATTACATCCCTCACAGAAAGCTAACTCATGTTGGCACATTTTAGCCCAATAAAAAATATCCACTTCTAAACAAAAATATTCACATTCCAGGAGGCACTTAAAAGAAACAAATGAAAAGAGATCGGGAAGGTACATAATGACCACATTGCAAGTTTAAAAGAGAATCTTGTCTTTTTTCTAGAAAGATTGTGAAGAAATAATTAATGATATCAACATGGCTTAAAAAAACATACCACTGAATGCCAGCCCCTCTTGTCCATGACAACTCTATTATTTACCACCTTCCCGCCGTGTTAGCAGTTTCTCTTCCTATCTCCACATTGAAGAAGAGCTGCACGGCCACGGGAGGAAAGAGGCAGAGATACATAAACTGAGAACACTGAACAGTCCATAATTCTCAGTGCCATCACCTGAAAACCTAGAAACACTAACAACACTTATCCAAAAGGTTTGTTTCTGTGAAAGTTACTTCCAAACATAAGCACGTACAAGGATTCCCTGGGTAGCCCTTAAATCAACTGGTATTTACTTGTTATAGGGGAAATTATTATATAGCAGTAAAAAAAGCAAATTATGTTAACTTAGAAGCAAATGAGCAGCAAGTCCCTGATTTAAACAACTTGAGTGCATTTTTTTTTTTTTAAGCAGCATTTAAAAGTGGACACTTTAAGTTTTCTTATCCTACAGTAGTGTCAGGCAGGAAGTATCTAATCCTTCCCCCAGAATCACTGACACAAAAATCCTGAGCATAAGCACTTCCATTCAGTTCTAGAAATTTTTGACAAAAAGCACTCGTATTAGCATTAACATGAAAGGAGCAAAAATGCTTAAGAGAAAAAAAAAAATAAAAAAAGCAAATTCCCAGCCCAACCAGACAGGAAGTTATCTTAACTTCTAGGTACAAATTTCAGAGCCAATGCTAAAATAGGCCAAGTGCAGATTTGCTAGAAGGTGTCAGTGGACCGTAACTATCGGCACCTCCAGCATAATGTGCTAAAGTTATGCAGTGCAAATGATACCATGCTGTTTTCTCTCTTAAATTGGGCTTGCATCAAGATTTGGTATCACAGAATTGCAGCCTAGAAGGGACCACGGGAGATCTTGTCAGACCTCCTCCTGCCCAAGACAGAAGCAACACCAAATTCAGACCAGACAGCAGAGCGTTCTCCAGCTGGGTCCCAAAACGCCCCGCGGCCAGAGATCCACATCTGCACGGAGCAACTTGTTCCCAAGCTCAGCTGCAATTCTCACATGCTGCAGACTTCTCTGTTCCAATTTGTAGTTGTTTCTCATCGTCCTGTCAGGAACCTCCACAGCCAGTCTTCTGAACAACCTCCCTGGTAGGTAGAAGGTTATCCCATCTCCCAGGCCATCCCTTCTTCAGACAGGCCTAGTTCCCTCTAGCTTTTTCTAGCAAGTCATGTGCTCCAGCCCTTTGACCAACTTACATCATCTCAGCAGTTTCATTTAGAAACATCAGCCAGAAGCAGTCTGCTTTAACCACTTCAGACTGAGTCCTCTTATTCTTTTGTACTGGCGTTGAATTTGTTACTTGTGGTAAACTACAAATGCCAGTAAAAGCGTGAGGAAGTTACACACTCTTTCGACAAAGGTTGGTATTTACATCCTATACAAATCTGGACTTGGCCCATGCTGTTGTTGAGAGGAAAAACAACACACATCAGAAAGCACTTATTTTCCCACCAGGAATTTTCCTACCCTCTGTGCAATGCAGAAAAAGCCATAAGCAGGCTGAGATGTCAAAAGCACCAAACAAGCCTCAAACAGCTGGCATATTCATTACCACTTTAAGTATTACTTTTAAAAAGCTGTTTCAAAATTGATACCTTAACCATTTGATATTTGTCTGTAAAGTATTACGCAGACAATTATTCAACACATTTGCATTAACTGTCAGAAGTTTCAACTTCAGTAAGCTCTTCAAGACAACATGGCAAAGGAAACCATCAGAGCTTTAAGCACTATTAGAGAGTCTGAACATTTTTATATGGAATAGATCAGTAAATAGGTTTATATATCCTTTTTAGATAAAATGAATATAACAAATGAAAATATCATACAAATGCATCTATAATACACGGGATGCTAAGAGTTTGAGCACAAAAAATTGTGAGATGTCTCTCAGGAGTTTCTTCACACTTAAATAGGAAGAACAACTACCTATTGTCTGAAGGTAGAAGCTAATTGTTAAGCAGCAATTAAAACATGTACATTTTCCTAAGCCTATCAAAGCAGACGTCAAAGGTAGAAAAACAACGTACGTACGACGACAATCAAAAGGTTAATTTAGTTTATAAATAACATGCTGACACCAGTACATTTCACATGGGCAAAAGGCAGTGCACAGCTCTGCATTAAGTCTCCACTAATCATCTTCACTGGTAAAACACAGGAAGAAATCAATCTACAAAGAACCTTCAGCATAAATCGAAGCAAGGTACTAAGGGAAGTACCTGAGATGAAGGAGTAACGAGAAAACCAAGCTATTACAAGGTCATTATTGTTTTAAACTTTCTTTCTTGAAACCCACTCTCCAAGATAGGTGTGATTTTGCTTTTTCCACCCTGCATCAACGTCAACTTCCAAATAGTTGGGTAAGGACAGGAGAAACAGACCCCTTGTTTCCTTCCTGGTAGAGATTATCACAGCACAGTCCATTCTCTGCTCTTACACACCCGTTCCTTCTAAGCATGAATAACCTACTTGCAAGGAGGAACAGAAAGCCAGGTACTTTTAGACACTGAAAGACTTCAACCAGAAGTTAGGAAGACCTCTCTCAAAGAGTTTAACTCTGTTGTGAAGAAAATCAATTGAGGTAGGACGAGAGACATGCTTAATGAGTACAAGTAGAACAGAGTAACTGCAGAGATGGCATTCTGTGAAAAATAAAGATAATAAATAAATCCTGCATTGTGTTTTATGTTGCTTATTACTCTGCATATCTTATCTGGTTGAACTCTACTCCTACAAAGAGATACTCGTATGCCAGCTTCCATCAGTGAGAGACATCAGAGCCCAGCATACGGTACAAGTTCAAGATGTCAGAACAAACATCTTCCAACAAGGACCACGCTGCACTAATTTACACTGTAGGGTGCAGCATTAGGGTCTTAATCCAAAACCGTGTTTTAAGTTACCAAAGTATCAACAGTTAACTGTGCTAATAAAACTAAATCAGTGCCTGCACTTTCAAAGAAGGAAAGAAATGACTGATCCCAACACAAACAAGTAGTGACTGGAATGGAAAGAGAAACTGAAAATTCTGTATAAAGCCATTGCACAAGTTTTAATGAAGATTACTATAATTCAGTATTTTCCAAGAAGGAAAGAAATGACTGATCTCAACACAAACACCACCACAAATGGTGACTGGAATGGAAAGAGAAATTGAAATTATGTACAAAGCCACTGCACATCGCACAAGTTTTAATGAATATTACTATAATTCAGTGATTTATGTACTAAACTAACATGAACAAAGCCATTAAAAATAATGAAGTAATAATAAAATCTCACCATTTAGCCAGATTACTAATCCCTGCCT
Source organism: Regulus satrapa (assembly GCA_013396955.1). Taxonomy (NCBI): domain Eukaryota; kingdom Metazoa; phylum Chordata; class Aves; order Passeriformes; family Regulidae; genus Regulus; species Regulus satrapa. The sequence goes on from VWZN01003870.1 coordinate 35,334, forward strand.
TCAAGTGCACACATTAGTCCAGAAATAAGGCTTTTTACCATAGACTGAAAAGATTTCTGCTTGCAGAAAAGGACAGTATTTTAAGGATCATTATCTGGAACTGTTATTTGAACACGAAAGTGAAAAAAAAAATTACAAGAGGGATGGAAATTCCAATTTTGAAGCTAAAAAGATGATGCCAATAATATGGATTAGTTTCCTAAATGCTGCAGATGAGACAATCCACAACGTAGTGTCACTTCACGGTCATGCTTCTTGTATTTATGCTAGAGCAAATCCTTCAGGCAAGCATAAAATCCTTAGCTAGGAATTTTGAGCAACTCCTTACATCTTAACAGCTTCAAACCTTCTTTGTTATAGATCCATGGGTTGCTCCTAGACTGAAATTATGCAGGCAAATAAAGGATGGAGCACAAAACACACCAAAGAAAGATGAATCCCTGGCAACAGTGTGGTGATGCCAGGAAGTCAGTCCTTGCATTGGAGAAATCCAACTTTATTAAAGAAAAAAACCTGTAATCACACAGGTATAGAATTTAAGAGTCAAGAGAAGAATCCATCTGCACCCTCTCCCAAACAGAGAATTAAAGAGCTTGCTCTGAGAGCTGTGACCCTTGCATACAAACCAGTGCATGCATTCAGATCTGGAGCAACACCCAATTCCTGACACAACAGCATGTCACCACTCTCTCTGGTGATACAGGTACTGGAAACTGAAGAAAATCCTTCTTTTTCCCCTCCTAAACTATTAGAATCCAAATGAAAGTCATCTTCACTGGAAAGCTATTTTCTGCATTCTTCACTAAAAGATCTGTGTTTTAAATAAAAGTATGTACTTTGTGTGAAGCTATAAACATTAGCAATTACTCTTAAGATTTTGCATACCTGCTTTTTTTCTCACTGAGGAAAATAAGTATCTGTCATGAGCAAAAATGATAACAGGATAGAAGAAGAATTTCCATTCCTCTGAATCCCCACAGATAATTTAACCATGGGGTATAACCCTTAAGATGAAATACTGAAGGCTTATCTTGATCACCACTACAAACAACATGACAACAGTTAGGTACAACCTTCCGAAACATCAGCTGCATAAAAATCTGTTTATTTAAATGTAACCCTGCTCCATAAAAAAATATAAACAAGAAAAATCATTTACACCAACTGCATTTTGAGGCCTTGGTTAGTCCAAAATCCTTCTGTTGATGTTGTGCTACACTCTGAATTAAATTAAAATCCTAAATACTTGGTTCCTTCTTACTACTACATTCACCATTTGTCCCATTCCTATTTTTAAATGAAATTTTCATATTTCCGTTTCTAAAGTTTCCTACAATGATCCCAAGGAATTCTTACATGAAAGCTACAACCTCTCTTCATACCTCCTTTTATGCTGCTTAGGTACTTCAAACTCTTTCCCTGCTGTCCTTGTTAAGGAAATCAGAGACACTGTCCAATTGTTTTACATATCAAGCTACTCTGAGAATACTAGAAAAAGTCTTCAAAAAGAGCCAGAGATACAAGTTATAATTTCACAAACTTGAAAGGATACAAGAATATTAAATGTACATCAAACCCCACATTTCTATTGCACATAACAACCAAACAACAGTAAACTGATTTGGCAACCAGGTAAGTAATTATTTTCTTTTTTTTTAAATTAACTGTTCAATTTAAAAGTTGGTGGCAACAAAGATTATAAATGCTATCTCACAGCCATTTCCCAACAGGGTGAACTAGGACTTCAGAGTGTCATACAACACTCAGAGTAGTATGGTTTCCTAGAACTCCAGACCACAAAATACTACTCATTACTGGACTACAAAATTTGGGATGCAGATGAAAGTTTGTCGTTTCAATGTTTTTTTGATTTCTTTTCGTTTAAGAGGAGTTGATTCAGCAATACTCTTATAAGATAAATCATCCCTTTGTCATCTCTTACTTTTTCAGTTTTCTAGAACAGCTTTCCCTCCCCAAATCACTTTTATCCACTTTCTGCATCAAACTGGAACTTCTCATTCTCACCTTCCAGGCTGCACAGGTTCTACCCCTGCCTCCCATAGGTTGTATTTCCATCACCTGCCTGATGACAGGCCATATTTCATTAAATACACTTTCCTCAGAAGCAACCTGTACAGGAGAAAACCACCAGCGTTCTTTTTGATTCCTTATGATGAAAAACTTGACAGGTTCATCAACAGAAGCCTGAACTGCTTCTGAATCCCCACCTTCTGAGGCACCACACTATTACAACTCCTGCAATACCAGGCTGGGAATGCGGTTTATTGTTTGTAGGGACAGGTTGCAAGGCCTTCCTGGATGAGTCAAAATTACACTTAAGGAATCTTAAGTGCTCAGTGGAACAGGGTGAAAGTGTCACGTATTCAAAAAAACGTATCAAGAGAAAACAACTATAATAAATAGAATTTCCGAGTTAGTAATTACAGACGAGGAAAGATGCTCAAGTCATGATACTTATAAGGCTGTAATTTTTAAGAACGCTCCAGAAAGCCATTGCAGCTCATAAAACCAGCAACAAAATACACAAGGCCGGCCCAGCTTAGGTCATCTTTTGGTGCCTCCCTTCAGGTGCACCCGGAGGCTCAGCCAGCCCGGCCGTCCCGCAGCCCAGCGCGGGCACTCGCAGCGCTGCTGCCCGGGGGCTGCGGGAGAGCCGCCCTCGGCCCCTGCGCGGCTTCACCGCGGCGCTCGCACAACTTCTGCCCGGCCGCCCAGGCTTTTAGAAGGCGGAAAACGAAACCGGACCNNNAGGGCGAAAAACGAACCGGCCCCCGCCTCACCGGGCCCAAACCCCCGCCGCGGGGGGCTCGCAGGCCCAGCTCGAACGTTCTCTCCCCGTACCTGTCCATGGTCTGCGGCAGCGCCAAGCCCGTTTGCTCGGCCATGGCCCCGGGCGGAGGAGCGGGCCCAGCCGAGGGCCCGGAGCCTGACAAAGGCGTCACGCGTGCGGCGGCGGAGATAGGGGAGCGAACGGGCCGGCGGCGGATCCGCCCTTCCGCGGGACGGCCCCTCCTTCGGCGGGCGGGAC
>VWZN01003870.1:45814-65061 GCA_013396955.1 Regulus satrapa
CCCGGAGCCGCTCCCGTGCCAGCGCCCCGACACAGCGCAGCCACTGCTCGCTCCTCGGGGAAAATCGCTACCCGGCTCCTTTAAAGGTCCCCGAATAGAAAAGGGGTGGAGAAGAGCGAAGACTGGTGTCTTTTTAACCTTGCTGAAGGACGCAGCAGTATTTATTGACGTATGCAAATAACCAGGGGGAGGAGGTGGAGGAGGAGGGTGCTTGGAAAAACAGGAACCAGAATCAGTTTCTCATTGCAGGGTGAGAGCTCTGAGTTCCGGTGTAAGAGAAAAGAGACGTGGCGAAATTGCTGTATATCTCTGCCCTATAAGCACATCTCTCATTTAGACTGAAGGGAAACAAGGCATCAAAAAGGGTGAAGCATCTTAAAAAATATTTTCAAGGCAATCTAGCACGATCAAAGGTTACATATTCCTAAATGGGGGAGGGGGAAGATTACGGGTTTGCCTTGCAATATGCTGTAGCATAGTACTAGCGATAGGACGAGATTTTTGGCTGGCAAATGATTAAAACAGACTGGCTTGTGGTATGAATGACAATGTTAATAATCTGTCTTTGTGGTTTTTTCCCCTACTGTTTCAGCTGCGCAAACCATGCAGGATGATTTACTGATGGACAAAAGCAAAGCCCAGCCCCAGCAGCAGCGGCAGCAGCAGCAAGATCCAAACTCAGCAGAAGCCCCCTCTACACCCATCTCGTCGGAGACACCCAAACCAGAAGACAGCAGTTCAGTGACTAGTATCGGCACATCGGCTCCTTCCCAAAATAGCAAGGAGAAGATGCAGATGGAGTCTCCCATTTTGCCTGGCTTGAGCTTTCACCAGCCTCAACAAGAACCTGCAGCCGGCACCTCCTTGTCTCCCTCGTTTGGCAGCACCTGGTCTACGGGGACCACAAACACGGTGGATGATAGCTTTTTCCAAGGGATTACTCCAGTCAATGGGACAATGCTTTTCCAGAATTTTCCACACCATGTCAACCCTGTATTTGGTGGCACTTTCTCACCTCAGATTGGCCTAGCTCAGACTCAACACCACCAACATCAGCAGCAGCAGCAGCAAGCTCAGCAGCAGCAGCAGCAGCGGAGGTCACCTGTGAGTCCTAACCAGGCGCCTTTCGCCCAGAGAAATGCTGCTTACAGCCATCAGCCCATCATGACCAGCAAACCGTCTTCCTCCTCTGCCTCTTCTTCCTCCTCCTCCAGCTGGAATAACCATCAAAACGCGGCTTGGAGTACACCTTCCAACCCTTGGGGTGGGCTGCAGGCTGGTAGGGACCCTCGAAGGGCAGTTGGAGTGGGGGTTGGTGTCGGAGTGGGAGTCGGTGTGCCCTCCCCCCTCAATCCCATTTCGCCCCTTAAAAAACCCTTCTCCAGCAATGTCATTGCCCCTCCGAAGTTCCCACGGGCTGCACCCTTAACCCCCAAATCCTGGATGGAAGACAACGCGTTCAGGACGGACAATGGCAACAATCTGTTGCCTTTTCAGGTAAATGTCTAGACACACCTTCTGCATGATGACAGCTATCACAAATCTGTAGGGTTTTTTTCGGGCTGTGTTTCATGTTACTGTTCTGTCTGAGTGGCATCTCCATAACTCATATTTTCATCAAATAGTCACCTTACATGGAAGAAGTGGGGTTGAACCTAGGGAGTGCATACACAAAGATTTCCACTTCCAGCTTAAGGTTTAAAATCTTATTTTTCTTGTAACTTATTGTTAAATGGGATGTATGGGGGGGGTTGTTGTTTTTTGCTCCTTTTTTAGCATATGAAAGGTAGCAGCCCTCACGAAAAACAGGTTTGGCAGACTACGTTCCCTCGGTGCTGTGTTAGAATTTTTTTTTCATATTCTCCCATATGTGAGAAGGCTGAGATGTTGAAGTTGCTTGGCTTCAGTTTTCTAACCGGGCTGTTAATTTTAACCAGAGATGCTTCTTGACCTGAAATTCAGTTAATTATTTTATCACCATTGCAATAACTAATTGTTCTTATGTCGTGGTGGGATTTAACGGGGAGGCTGTTCGCATAAGGCATCCATATGAAAAGCTGTGTACATCTAATACGTACACCCTGCTGTTATATTCACAGTGGACGTTTTGAATACATCTCTAAGCAGCGTGGGTGTGTATGGAAAGAGTGGCGTATCTGTCCTTTCCAGTAAGGAAATGCCTAATACAATTGACATGATTTAGAAATGGCAGGGAGGTATTGTATAAAATAAACCATTTTATGCTGCTCAGAATATTTGCAGAGAAAAGAGACAATAGGACACGACCTTCAGAGCCATATTGCAATGGAGTCTATTTACTAGCTACATAGCTCTGAAATATTTAAAGCTGCAGTGCCCTTCACTGTTTTTTTTTTTTAAATCTATGACGACAAAGCAGATCAATTGCAGCTGAAACTGGGCCAAATGGAAGATTTGCAATTTTAATGCAGAATGAAACCTGTCATGGTGTGAAATCCATTTTAAGTTGGAAAAAAGCAGAGCTTGCACTTGCAGTTCTATCTATACTAAGTGAAGTGAACCTCGGACTTTTTCTAGGTTAGCTGTTTTGGTGTCAGGCAAGTCAAGATTTTCTGCTTTGAAATAAGTTAAATCGTTCATATATTTGCTTGCTCTTTAGGTAATTGTTTCCTCAAGAAAGTATGACCTCTCAAACATCTTTTAACTTATCAGTTTGGTAAGAATAGCATTTAGATTGACACTCTAGTTTTAGAAACACAGTAAAATCAAACAAATGCACCCCCACCCCCATTATTTTAGGAGACAGTTGAAGTAAGAATAAATGCACTTTCCAGTCCTATTCAAAGAGGACATCTTATAGTCAGCCCTGAAATTTCATTTTGCTGCTTCATTCTGTTTAAAGGGAGAGTTGCAATTTTCTTATTGGCTGCGCTAAATGAAGGTGGAGTGGCTTCTGGTGAGCTGCTGGTTAATGTCTCTGGAGCACTGAAGGCTGGAGAAAGATTACACTTCAGACACAATACGCCTGGTGTAAATACTGTGTTGCACAGAGCACAGAACCACAAAAGCTAATAGCTCCCAGTCATTTTTTAGGAGTGGGAAATGTGTTTCAATTTACAAGTATTTTTAATTGTCTACATGTAAGACTTCACAAATTTTTGGTATATTTGAATTAGTATTGAAAGCAACAGTAAATGGTCTTATTTCTGTGGTTTGGTTAGTGAGATACATCTTTAATGAATACAGAACTTTATTGTTGTGACTGTAAATTGTTACAAATTAAACCGGCAGATATGTACTCATCATGAGGAAAAAAATAGCTAACTGCTTTTAAAGAAAAGTTCTTTCGATTTGGAAATTAAGATTTCAAAAAAACTGAAGCATTAGCCAATATGTAAATTTGGAAACTTGTTTTCTTCTCTGTGAATTTAACCTGGTATTTTCATGTTCAACTGAAAGCAAATGCTTAGGCTATTCTCAGCACCAGCTGGTGAAACAGTCTGATTTCAGAAACTCAGAACACACACTTGTATTTTATTTTTTTTCCTATCAGGGTCCTTTTTTTAAAATACGAGCTGCTGGATTTTGCTTATTAAAATTTGTAGTCTGGATTACCATTGATTACTGCTGTACTTAATGAAATGCCAAAGACATCTTGAAACCTACTATTTTGGTCAGAGGCAACTATTTAGTTACAGTAATAAAAATGAAATTCAAATTAATCTAAGACTTTAATATTTGCTGCCAAGGTTCTGGTTGTCTTTTTTTCTTCTTCCCCCCACCCCTAAATTGGGCAATATGTTGACACAGTAAGTTCTGCTTGTCAGCATTATCAAGTAGTTCTGGCAGGTTTATCCGTTCACATCTGCCACCCTCCATGGCTGCGTGGTTTTGATTCCAGTAAACTTTCTAGCTACACATATATGCACATAAGCAAGTTCTTTGTGTTAACCTGTTGTTTTATATTAAGATTATGAGACTCTGTAAGAAAAAAGGAAACTACTACTATGGTCACTGTTTGAAATAACAACAGGGAGAGCTGTTTTGTAGTTCAGGTCTTTGCAGTGATCGCAAATGTTGATCAGAAAAGATTTATGACTGAGGTTTGTGTTCTGAGTCTATAATATTTGAAGACAGTTGATACTCAGCTATTGATATATCTTGCTGTAGGAAAAAATAAGTTCAATTTGAATATGTTTCTCTTAAAACATGTATATTAAGCAATATGCTAGATATTTTCATCCCTTAGTTTGAGTAATACTTTAGTGCATCTTCTATGTCAAAACCACCTGGTGTCTGTCCCAAGGAGTTGTGCTGCAGAACATATCAGAAGATTTAAAATACCACTTGGTAGGAATTCTGCTGGTGTTTGCCTTGTGATTGGTGTGGTAGAGCCACTAAAAATGCTTTGAAGGAGACTACATTCATATATTTATTGGGAAAAAATGGATTGCGAAGTATATAAAAAAAGGAGATACAAAGCTGGTAGTTGAAAGGAAAAAGAGAAGTGATCAGTTTGGCATGAAATGTAGTGTAGCAAGTAAGAGACAGGATTGGAGACAAGATCATGGGCACAGATGTGGAACTAGGCCAGATAGGAAATACAAGAACATGGCTGGTTTGTTCTTCTGAATATTCTTTGTCCTCTGAGCGGTTCAGGTGAAGGGTCTCTCGCGTGGCAAGCCGTGAGGTGTGCTGCAATGTGGGTGATGCTCAGCTCTGGCATTTGGGGCTGGCACTAACTGGTTGTCCCTGGGACACCCTTCTCCCCGCAGTGGCTCCATTCCATTTTCCAGCAGAGTGGTGGGGCTTGTACAGAGCTGTTGTCATCTCCTGCTTCTCTGCTGCTCCCCCCGTTCTTTCCCTTTACTCACCTCAGGTAAATAGTGCATTTCTTTTGGCTTTTGGCCATGTGAAGATATTGAGACACAGCTTGTGGGGTTAGGAGGATTGATAGTGCCTGAAATAGATCCTTGGAGGCACGGATAAGAAATTCTCTTTGCGGGGAAGATAGAGAAGGAATTAAATGTTTGCAGAGCAGTAGTCTAATTAAGTTTGTCTACCTTGTGAATTTTTAATTATAGCAACACTGTAACAATTTTCCAGAAACTGTGCTGAGTTTTCCAGCTAATGTCCTTTAGAAACAGAAAATGCATTGCAGTTTGTGCTCTGGAGATTCTGGAATGCATCAAACAATTTTTGGCAACTTTACTGATAAATATTTCTCTAGCAGAAATAAATAAGGTGATGTATGTTGTGTATAAGGAGAGTTTTAACATGCTGTCTTTTGCAGGGAGACTGAGAGGATTTTTGAGGAAGTGTTTTGGTGTGGTGTTTTTTTGTTTTTTCCTTCATTGTTTTCAATTGGAATTCATCTGGACCAGATAAAATTTTAAACTAAATTTAGAAATTCTATGTAACTTCAATATTTCATACTTAAACAAAATGCCGGTTCTAACATGCTGGGAGTTTGTGTTTAAATATGAGTGCGTTTATATGTATAAATATAGAGTTCAAGTATTGGAATATGTAAGAATGTAATAAGTCTATTTAAAGATTAATTTTTAAAACACTGTATCTCTTTAGTCCAAATTTATCATTCTGGGCTCTAGCTTCTTGACTGTTAAGTAGGTAACCACACTTAATAGTATTACTGTTACCCTCAAACCTATTTCTTAAGGTGTAGTCCAGTCTTAATTTTTCTTGCATGATGATGCACAAGCACTGACAGCCTGCAACTTTATAGACAAAAAGAAAAAAAAAAGAGGAAAGTACCTAGGTCTGCCTTTTTCCCCTCCCCACCTTTATAGCATGCAGCTGTTGTACTCTTAGCTAGTCCTGTTTGTAGCCAGATTCTGAATACTAAAATGTGGGGGCACATAATGTGATATCTCAGTAGTCTCCCAGTGTAAGACACAAGTAACACAGGATGTTCTCGTTAACTAATTGTGAAGTATTGTCATTTTAAAATTTTATTGTAGAATTTAAATTTGATGGAATTGTAGATGTCGGCATGAGTTAGTGAAGGGAGAGCAAAGGTCTGAGTTCAGTAGGCAACTGATATTTTGATCAGCTCGTACATAGACAGGACTTCCTTAAAAACATTAAAGGTATTAATATGGAACAGTAAATCAATAATTCCATCTTAAAGATTTGATAAAGGATTTATCTGTCTTTGGGAGGAACAGTAGAAGGGAAGGTGAGGGGCACGGGGTTTGTTTTGCTATTTCCCTGCTTGGATTATCTCTCCCAGTTTTCATCTTTTTGCCTATACTGCTTTTGCGGATGGAATGTAAGAGGAAGAGCCACCTGGAAAAAGTAGTGTTTTCAGGTTCCAGTGGTTTTCAAGGGGAAAAAAAGAGTTTGCTGAATGAATGATGAATATTTCCATTTGTTAGCAGTTGGTAAAATAGCTCTCCTTTCATTAAGGTCACTCAAGAGTAATTCCTAGCAGACCCATGCTAAGGGGAAGCTAAAATATAGCACTGTATCATTTAAAGTTTGAAAATTATCTTAAACAGTACATGTAGGAATTTTGCTTCTATTCTAGACTTCACAGTTTTTAGGCTATCTTACACATCCTGCACCTAAATTTAGGGTAGCCTTGCCATGTTTTGTTTCATTATTTTTTAAATCTAATTATTCCATGTTTCACAAAAACATTCCTTTTGAGCAACTGTTAGAATGCTGCACAGCCTGGTACTAAGCAGTTGTCTCAGTAATTAGAAGAATGTAAAATTTTTATATATAGAATTAGATCTTCATATGTGTAATCATTTTATTATTACATGTAAATTTTTGAATTTAAAAAATGCAAGTTGTGAGAGATCACAGAAACTTTGCTTGTGTTTGTTCAGACTTGGTCAACATTTTTATTTTCGTAAGTTTCAGTTGTATGATTCTGTCTTTTCCTACAAGCTACAGGTAGCATTTACAAATCACAATTAATCGATGTCTTCCTTTTCCTCCTTGTTGTGGACAAGTGGCTTTGTCCCTTTATTTCATGTTTCTCAAGCTCATTCCAGAGATAAAGTTGTCAATTTTTCTAAGATCTTATTAGGAGAGAAGCACTGTGCCAATCAGGACAGATACTGATCTGCTTTGTCACAGCAGTGTTAGAAGAGATGTGAAGTCCGTTCTGCAGAGGTAAATAAGAGGCACAGAGTATGGGAAATTAATTTTCCTCTCAGTGTTCAATCTGGGAAGACAAAAAATTGTCCTTTGTTTTCTGAAATACTTAGAAGATTGGTCTTTGAAAACAGAACATCCTCTGCAGTCTCTTAAGTTTGCTGTTTGTGTGAATCTCAAATTAGGCATGAAAAAGTGAAGACAACAAACTGGTTTCTGCGGAAACTTTTAGTTTATGCTACGTACCAATTACTCAGAAATTAAGAACTGTTCATCAGGGAAGAGAAAATAAGCAAAATATTTAATTTCTTTAATACCCACTTTCCCTTCAACTGTGTATGCTGTTCTCTGAACATCTTCCAGATTCTGGAGAAGCCTTACTCTTTCTTACTCTTCCTAATTCTTTTTTTTCCCTGCATATCTTTGCAGAATTTGCAAGAGTTTGCTTTTAAATTCCTAGAGAATTTGTAAATAAAGTACTTAAGCAAAACCACAAGTTCTGTTGCATGTTAGGATGATAAGCTTCACATGATTCATCACCAGGTTTGATCAATTCTGTAGTTGTTCTTGGTTTAACACAGTTGATGAAAGTTTTATACTGAGCATTGTCAATAGGTTTCAGTGGGCATGGCCCCTTTTCTTTCTTTTATCCACCCTTGAATTGTTCAGCTGCTTTCAAATATATCTATTTCTTCCTGTTCCTGAATTTTGATTTATTTTCTTTTCAATGAAAATAAAATTTTCTCGTTTGAGTTGGCCTCCCCTATTCCATTATACACATTAAAGCTTCAGGGTACAGAGGAAGGCCCAGTAAGTGCCCATAGTTGTAAGCTGAATCGTGTTCACTTATGTGCAAAATAATAGTATGAGGGGTTTTAAATAGGTTTAATCAAATTCAGGGAGAATGGAATTTTCAACAGTACTGGCTAGAAGTTCTAAATTATAGAAGTTTAGACATCTTAACCAAGTGATAACTCATTCTGAACATGCAAAACTGATTTTTTTCCCCCATGCCCAAACGGAGCTTCCAAAAACTTATGACTTGGGATGGATTTTTGCACAAATTGACAAAAAACCACTTCTGACATAAATGAGAAAAGCATTCATTACGGCTTTATCATGGACCTTTTATATATGATTTTGATTTATGTCATAGTCATAAATGGATGTTCTGGTGAAATTCACCTTTCCTACGTAGAAGAATTATTGTGAAGGTGCTCAGCTTAAAAAGATTCATCCTGAAAAGTTATTTTTGGCAACACTGTAGGCAACTTAAAGTTGATCTTTTAATGAGAAATGTCACACAACAAAGAAATTCACCCACCAAAGCTCTCTGGCTTTTATTCTCTGAGTGAGGCCTCTTTTTTCAGGTGAGACTCATTTCCTAAAGAAAGTCTTTGGAATTGTAGCTTTTTCTGGAAATTGCTGAAATAAACCCAGCAAATATTTTGTTTTAAAACACTTGAATGGTTAAATATTGTTTAAAATTAAATGAAAATTCCTAATTCCTTGTTGAAAGTTGCTGCTTCATTCTGCTGAAGTATCTTGCTTTGTGAAAGAGATGTATTAAAAGCATTAATGAATTAAGGTGGAGGTAGCTAGTGTTACTCCCATTTACCACGTGACCTTAACATTTGTAAAGGGTTTACAAATTTTTAATGCATTAACTGATTGTTAGCATGTTAACAGATGGTGTATAAGCAAATCGAATATCATCTCTTGCTGTGCTTAGTAAGCCTTAAGGTGTGTAGTAACCAAGTTTGTAAAATGTTTATAGCCTACTTTGTGGCTTTGAATTTTTTGACACTACTCGTAAAGACAACTTTTAGTTTTAAATTGTGGAGCCTACAACAATTTGACCTAATGATTTCACCTTGCTAAATAATTCTCTTGCTCATGTATTCTCTCCAGGACCTTATTGTTTCTTCCTGTGACAATTGAAAAAAAAAATTGAGAACAGTGAGACCTCTCACATTGACTGAAAGGGTTTTTCTTAAAACTCACAAAGCCTGAAGTAGCAGCTGACTGTGCAGCAGGAAGACTAACACAGAACAAGAGAGTAGAGGAAACAAAAGTCAGGAGCAAGAAAAAGTAGGACTTTTATAGTACAGAATGGAAGGGAAGCTGTGTCATTTTCAAATATGGCAATCCAACATGACAGTATACCCACTCACTTTCGGCGGATAAGAATTTCTGCAAATAAAATCTTGAAAAGTTTTGACCAGATTCAACATTTGGTGATAGGGGTCCTCAGGTGGGTGGCTCTACTACTTTTATGTGCTGATAAGTGAAGCTGTACCTGTGACTTCTGAGTAAAAAATCAGCTGTAATTGTCAGCAGGTTTTGCAGATGATGTTTTGATGCAAGTTTCTGCAGACAGTCTTATCTCCCTTGTCAAAACAGGAACACACTCTTCTGACATGGTTTTACAAAGTAGTAGATTACTTACATAACAATTTTTTTTTTCTTGCTAGGCAAGGGAGAAATACCTGCTGTTTTTTGTGCCATTCAAAACTACTTGAAAATTGATTGTAGTAAATTTTACAGGTTTTTTGAAAGGCTTCAGTTTGTATAGAAACTGGAAAGTTTTCTTGCAAATTATTTTGCTTGCACAGTACCTTTGAATATAAACTTGAACTGGTGAATGTCTCAAAATATAGCTCAGTCCTTGGCTCCACTGGACATGTAGAGCAAGGAGAATTAATTTAAAAGAACAATCACCATGAAAATAGCTGTTTTATGAATACAGATGTGCATAGATGCAAAAGGCAACCGTATGAGATAGTTTTTCATACAATCCACAGTTTTATTTACCTTTTCACACATAACATTTATATTTGTGGTTTATAATTGTGCAGAAATCGACTAAAAAATTTGTGTTTCTCTTTTCTGTGTCATTCTTACTGGTTGATGAGGTCCCACTTTATGGTAAAGATTGAGTCCTTGAGGCTGTGACCTTGTAGTCAGTGCTATTAAATATCAGTCTGCTTTGCTGCAGCTCTTCAGCTCCTTTTGTACGATGAGCTTATCTCCTCTGGGTTTATGATGGCTTGTAAATATTATTATTGTGTTTCTACTTTAATAATGGAAATTACTCATTTCAAGTATCTCGAGTGATCTCAACAAAACTGGTCTCAAGATTCGCCCTTAAAGAAACAGCATTATTGCTGTTTTCTTTAGCATATTCTGTTGAGCACTGGCAGTTCTTTCCCATTTTGCCTTTTTCTTTCCTACCTCAATTGCACTGGTTACTTTTTTGTCCCCATTTACGTGACTGCTTTGCCTGTAGCTCTGTGGAAGTCCTCGTTAGATCAGCCACATCCTAGTTTTTCAAGAAGCAGGAATCACCTTTTCCAGAGCGTTGCGTCAGTAAGGCATAACGCTACATTATTTCTGCACTGTACTTTGTAAGAGGAGAAATCCTTGGATTTCAGTCATAAAGACTAGAAGCAGTGTTTGTCATCTACAGTTTCATATCCGGCTTGGGTTACTGCAGTTCTTTCATTTTTTATTTTGCTTGTCAGATACGCACAGTACTGACATTGTTACTTGGTCGAGCTTTAGTGGTTCCACTGATTGCCTGACTGATTCTGGCCCCTTTTGATTACGATGTTGCCATGCACCTCATCAGTTACTGAGCTGGATAGATGATACTGCCTTCTCTTACTAATTATTTATCTGTCTTTTCTGTTTACCTTTGTTTATCTGATTTTCCTCTATGACTGCTGAAAAGCAGTTATGGAGGCTACAGTATTTTTTTCTGACTTCTTTTGGTGTTTTAATTTTTTTTTTTCTCAGTCTTGCTAGACCTTTTCTAGACATTTGTTGTCCCAGGTATTCATGCTGACCTTCTTACAGTTTCCCTGAATATATGTAAGTGGCTGAACATCCTGGTTCTTTCCTTGTAGCAACATTTTCTTAAGGCGCCTGTCAGTTTTTATTACCCTGTGCAAAAAATCCCCCAGAATTCTGTTGCAAATCAGGCAGGCTTTTATCTCACGACATTTTTCCTGTCTGAAGCAATCTTTACTAAATTTGCCATGTGCTAATCAGTTTAGCTCTTAGGATGTAAAAGGAAAGTGCTTTTCCTGCTTCTATGAATATGGCTTTCAATTTCTGCATAAAGAAGGTTTCCTTTTGGTTAATTGACTGTTTGCACTTGTACTTGTGTCTTGTAAGTGATTTCTGAATTATTTTAATTAAATCCAAATATGCAGCAGTAATTTGAATGCATAACACCTACCTGACAACACAACTGCTCATGGCCTCTTCTTATCTAAGAGGAATTCGTTTTTATTCTGATTATTTTAAAGAATTTTAGCATAAGTATTCAGGCATTTTATGCATTATACTATTAGCTATTCTTTTCCTCATATCCTCTATGCCTTTAAGCCCCTCAGGCAATAAGAGATGGAAGTATGCATAGTGTGACTCAGTTACTATTTTAATATATTATCATATGATGGTAATATACTTAATAAATTAATTCTGAATTTGTTATTAAATTGAACTCCTTTTTCGTACGTGGGAAGATTCAGTACTTACCCCTGGAAAAAGATCCTTTTGTTTATAAAATTTAATCTGAAATGCAATTGGTTGCATATAATTGATCTGAAGAGTTGCTTCTAATTAAAATGTAATTTTGGACTGGGATTTTTTTGTTCTGCTTCTGTCCTTCCTTCCTTTAAGTGCAGCTTGATGTTACAAGTGGTCTTTAGATTGCTGCTGTCTGCTGTTTCCTGCCTGTTCAGTTGCATGTATGCAACTTTGGTAATTTTGCTGATGATCAAATCCGTGATAGCGTTTATTTTTAAATTAGAGTTTCTAACATAATGACACTTAAGGAAATGGTTTGCCTGGTATCTCACTGGCAATACATTGCTTGTCACTGGTGATTAGCAACTGTGGACAAACCAACCCACTGTTTCAGAGAAATGTTTGAGTCTCCTTTGCTTGGTGGCCATAGTAAATGAGGCTGCTGGGCAGTGGTGCCAAGGCATCTGCTTGGCAGTGACTACTTGTGGTTTTTTCTACCTCCCATTTTGTCTCACGATGCCATCATACCACGAGACAGACTGTAAATCTTTAAGACAATAGCTTCCTTACACAGCCTGTCTACTGTGTTTTACATTCTGTGATCCAGCCTGCAAAGTGGGATTATTCAGATCCTCTCACGCTGTGGCATTCCCCGGTATCCCTTCTCCTTTGCATCTCTGCAGTGCTTTCATTTTGTGATTTGAGGTTTGCACTTGTGCCCATTTGTCTGGCCAGGAGTTCTTGGGTCAGTGTTATTTTTTTCCTTGCTTTTGGACCCAGGCAACATTCTGCTGAACAGAGTGGTAGAAGCCCAGAGGTAACTTATCAGTGCTGAACTCTTGCACAGCAGGCCAGTGAACCAGTTAAATTATGTCATTTTAATAGCTCCAGGGTATAATGAATGGGCTTATAAATTCTACTGCTGACGTCTTTTTTTTTTCCACTTGCTTGTTTTTGTGAATTGATGGTCATCTTGGGTGTAACTACTTTAATCCTAGATTTTACAAGTGTTAGAACCGTTTGTTACTGGAATCAGTAACTATAATAGAAAGTGGATACATCAGCTTTTTGAGATGCATTCAGCAGCAGGACTGATGAGCAGATTTTTATCTAAAGCATCACACTGAACAAAATATGACTAAACATAAATCCTGTCACTGAGTGCTCAGTCAGTTGTACTGTCTGCAGATCATTCCCTACAGTAGTGTAATGGCTGTAAAAATAGTAGATGTTTTGTTGATTCTTCTGATTTTTTGGGGGGTTTGTTTTTGGTTTTTGTTGTAGGGATTTTGTTTGGGTTTTTAAAATCCATTGTTGAATTTGTTTTCATGGCAAAAGATATGAAATATGAATTGTATTATATGATTATTTTTCTGTTTGCAAAGATGGTAGCGAGGGAAAAGATGGTGTTTCCCATTGGAGCATTTGACCCTTTGTGCTTGACTGCCGTTGAATGGAGAAATAACACTAGTGATCTTGTAAATAATATGCTTGGCATATTATAAAAATATGCATTGGAAGACTAACTAAGTTATCAGCTCTATTTAGGAAAATGCAGGGAAAATTCAATTACTTTCTTCCTCCACTTTGCAAGCAAATATTGAATATTGACAGGATATTCTGTTTAGTGGATATGATGCCAAAACTCTATTATATATATATATATATATATTTTTGAGCATGTATTAAGGGTGTGCAGAAAGGGAATCTGAGCTGCAAAGTAAAGGGACTTTTGAACCAAATAAGGTAATTTTTATTACTTTTGTAATTCTGCATAATGGTGATTGTGATTATATCTCTTCCTATTTCTGTGCTTTTTAGTTATTCTGCAAATAAAAATTGCAGACATTTCACTAGAATATTTTAGAACTCAAACTCAGAATTTATAAGGGGTTAAAGTTTGAATACAACTTTACCTGTCTTTGTGGAAAATTTGCTTGAGTATGTCACATTTTCAAGGCTTTTGGATTCAGTCCAAGTTCTTGCATGTTAACTATAAAAGTTTATATAACACAGACAAGGTGACTAAATATTAACTAGTTTTGAAATGTTATTTTTCAAATTACATGGAAATGTTTCCAGAATCTTTATACAGCTAGATATTGTTTTATATGTGTATTAGTCTTCCTTATTTTTCTTAGAAGCCTTCTAAATAGCTTTAAAAAATTCACCTTTTGACCAGTGAACTTCTGAACACCTATGAAAATAAAATGTGCTACAGTTGGTAATGTTGAGAAAAGACAAATATATGAGAAGTTGATGTGTTCTGTGCACATTCCAAGAGCAACAATAACATAAGAAAACATTCCCCAATTTCTTCCAGTAAAGGAACACAATAAATTCACCTTGGTTTACTACTACCCAAAATTAACTGCAAAGATAGAAAAAGAGAGTGGAATTCAAATGAAATTCCATTAAGGCTTCATGCTAGTAGCTGTGTCTCATTATGGGCATAGACAAATTTGCCCTATTGTTCCATCCTACCTACATTTATGTCTTCTTACTTGTTTGGATTTGTTTCATTTTTTAAATTAAATCCAATATAAGGGAGAATTACTGAAATTTCTGGTTGTTCTAATTCTGCCTGCATCTGGGTTGTCAGTCATGTTGGTCTTGGCAGCATTCCAGCACCAAGCTGCAAAGGAAGTCACACTTGCTATTTACAGTTTTTTTTACTCTTTTGTACAGTGATAATTTTGCTTTGCCATGTGACCACATTCCTCAGATTTCCTATATTTTGAAAGACTTTTGTTTGACTTCCCTGAGAATGCAGGTGGGATTGCATCCCAGCTGAAGCTGCGAGAAGTGCAGGGCTTCCCAGGGAGCATTTGGAGCGTGCTCTATGTGATCATCCATGTGCACCATCATGGCATGTTGAGCATGTCCCAGGCTAAACTTCAGAATACTTTTTTTTTTTTTCCCCCAGTTGTTGGTTTTGCTATTTTGAATTGAGATACTGAAACAAGACAAACTTGTTTTCCTTGTGTTCTTAGTAATAAGCTGTGCTGCAGGTGCTAGAACAGAGTGAGTGAGCCCTGGTTGAAACGCTGCTGGCATTTTACCCTGTATTTATTCAGAGCCGTGCTTCCATTGGCTTCAGCTTTCATTGGCAATGCTTGGCAATCCTGTCCAGCCAAATCCAGGTTTATGCTGGGCACAGAAAAAACACGGCAGTGACCCCTGTGAAGTCTGCGTTGATAGGAAAGTTGTTAAAGCCGTAAGACTTTTAGCTGTTCCCTAGGTCTCATTGTTCTGATCAAAATACTCCATGTGATGTCTCAGGCTCTGACTCCTGTGAGCCTCACTGCAGCTGTGGTGTTCTGGAAACAGTTAATAATATTTCAGTGAGTCGAAGCCATCTTGCTGCTCAGCAGAGTTGGGTTGTGTTGTACCAAATACTGGTGCAGGAAGCTGGAAAATCTAGGGCAGCGTGAAAATGTAGAACACTGAAATAAATTACTTAAACTGAGATGGTGTTCAGAATACAGGAAGCTTGGAAGCTTAGTAGGAAGGCAGCGAACTGAAAGATGTAGACCCAGGGAAATGTATCTTTGGGAGGGTCTAGATACCTGAGGATTTGTTGCTTGCACAGTGAAAAAGATGCAGATGAGGGGTGTCTCTTAACTCCATGTGTATTTCGTGCTACAGATGTAGATGACCATGCCAACAAGGATTTAACTCGTGCAACTGTGTTTCATGGTTAAGGGTTCTGAGTATGGATGGTAGCTGGGCTTGGGCACCATGTGTTAGATTGCTGAAATGCATTCCTGGGGTAAAACTTGTCACTTTTTCACTGTACTTTAATTATTTATGGTCAAATGTCTTTTCTGCCATAATCCTCTGCAGAGACAGAAGCAAATGATACAGTGTCAGGTTTTGGAGCAAGATGCATGTTCTCCATTTCCCTGCCATGGGATAGGTTAGTCATTTCCTTTTTTAGGTCGTTACTTCCAATTACTTTGGGCTGCCTGTTCAAGCTGAGAGAGTTATGAGGAAATCAGTGTGTATTAAGTTCCACTTCTCACCTGTTACGGCCCTGACTGTAGATTTGATCTTGACATTGTCATCCATGATGTGATCATATCCTTTTTTCTCACTCTTTACCTTTCCCTCTCAGCAGTAAGGACATGGTTTGTGTATCTACTGGGAGGGACCCGAAGTAGTGCTGGGTATGCCCTGCCTTTACATGCCCCTGCTGAGAGTCTGAAGATGGCAGAACAAAGCCTACCGTGTTACAGGGTACAACAAGTGGGAAAAAGTTCAAGTGTTTATTTCAAGTGCTACAAATGTGTCAGTACTTCAGGTACCGCTAAGTAACATTTGTTTCATAAGTAAGATAACTTTCAAAATTACTTTTGCCT
This sequence comes from Regulus satrapa, assembly GCA_013396955.1. Lineage (NCBI taxonomy): Eukaryota > Metazoa > Chordata > Aves > Passeriformes > Regulidae > Regulus > Regulus satrapa. The sequence goes on from VWZN01003870.1 coordinate 61,819, forward strand.
TCCTGGAATTTGCTGATGCACTTATTACAAGTCAGTCTTCTCCTGGAGTAAAGCAACACAGCCATCTGTCCTAGAGATAAACAGGCCTCTTCAAAGCACTACCTTGATTCATTCCTAGAGCTTGTTCATTGTATGTGTTGGATGGAGACTGGAGACCTCTGAATAATCATCATGGTTGTGTAGTTAAGGACTAGCCTAATACACATGCACAAAAGTGTATGATTCAGATAAAACGCACAGGGTTGTATTTTCTTGTTTTATTTTAGTGTACTGACTGCAGTTATTTTTGGCAGTTACTCTTTGGTTTTTATTTTTTTTTAAATTAAAATATTTTAGATACTGTATTATGTGATATTTTAGATCATACTTACAAGTAAGATATTTAGAGGTAGAAAGTCGAGACCCAACTCCAGCTAAAGGTCCGTTTCACTTGGTGATCCTTCAAAAGCTGACCCTGATCTGTATTTGTGATTTTTCACTATGCCTAACATGTTCACTTTGAGGAAGTCCATGGCATGGGTGAATGCATGGGTGAACAGCCATGAAGGGCTGGGATTTGAAGTTTTGGGATTCATCTCTTCTCTAAGAGCTCTAAACTGTTTTCCTTTCTTTCAAGACTGGAGAATTCTAAGAACTGAAATAATGCTGCCATATACACCAGCAGCCATTAAGGAAGGAGCTGCTGTCTGTGCACAGCAGAAATGCAATCCGTCGTGGGCAGGCTGGACTTAATCTTTTGCTGACTTAATGATTATTCTGTAGCCAAAGGCAGTGCCTGGTAGCTGGAGATTTCTCTTTTATCCATAATGCAGTTTATCTAAGTAGGTCTTAGGAGCTTTGTCTTCTTTAGGAAGATATCCCAGAAAATCTTCCAGACTTGCTGGATTTTCAAACTTCTTTTCCAAGTTATTCATTATTCTTTATCACTCTGTATTTTGTATATATTTTGATTTTAGTTCATGCTCCTAGTCCCAGAACTTTCTTGCAAAGTTCTCATGTGCTGCTAAGGACGTTTATGAGTTGTTTATGTTGTTGGGATTGTCTGGCAATAGATTGGTGGCCTGTGGAAGCAAAAGGCAAATCCAGGAGATGGAACAGTATCGGCTCACAAAACCAGGAGAACCTGTTCATGCTGAGGAATGAGGAAACATAATTATGTCTGTGTGTGCAGAAGTACGAGTCGTCTTGGAAGAAACTGCTGAATTTAGAAAAGAGTTTTCAAATCTGCTGAGTACAAATGAGTTAGTGCTGAAATGAAAGCTGCTGAGAAAAATAGTAATAGGCCTTTTGTTTAGGAGCTAGAACGTTAGCCCTTACTTGTGTTTCATCACCCACACTGCAAAGTCTGTAGTCAGCATGCGTTATACTTATGCACTGCCACAACATACTCGTAAAATCTGTTGCATCTAAAATTTCTTTTGCTAGATTTATCTTTCTCAAGTGCTATAATGGGAAGTGTTATGATTGCCCGCTAAAGGGTTTTGATTAAATCGATCTTCCTGTGTCTAATGTAGGTCTGTTTTAATCTTGAAAATACATTGCAGGTTTGTGTGCCCCTTAAAAGGTCCGGAAGATGCAGCATTCTAACAAGCCTGCCCTGCACAGCCTTGCTGCCATGCTGTGATTTCTTTCTCCCTTTTTCCACCTGTGTCCATGTGCGCAGCTCCTTGGCAGGTTACAGAACAAACCAGGACCTCCCAGGGATTTGCTGCTATAGTAGCACAGTTAAAATATAGCATACATATGTTAATAAAGGGCAATTAAATTCAATTTATAGGCTGTGTCCTCTTCTGAACTTACTCCTTCTGACCTTTAAGACTGTAATCTCAGGAATGTTTGAAGCTGGAATAAACTCCCATTGTGGCAAAAGCAGCAGTCCTGCCCTTTTGCTCGCCTGCCAGTGTTGGTTTTGCCAACTCAGCTCTGCTGTGGCTGTATAGTAAACCAGATCAAGGCACACATCTGACTGAAAAATACTTCCTTACCCCTGTTTAGGATATAAATGATGTCTTTGCATTCATATTTTCTCTTCAAAAAGATGTTATAGTTGGGTATAAGCATCTGACCTCTTCACTTACATGCAGTATATGTATCTAAAAGATGCAAATAGAAAAAGCCAGCAAAATTCTTGCTTTGAAGGAATGATATAGATTCTATTTAATCAATTTACTAATATATCACTAGAATGGATTTTTTTTCATCTAAGTTAAAACTTATTCTTTTCAATTTTGCCTTGCTTTTTTTTTTTTTTAAGGAAGTGATTATGAAATAAAATCTTCTCTCCTAGTGCATATTACTAAAAAGTGGGTTGTTTTAACCACTAAAACTAATAAAGTTTTCTTTTTAGAAAAAAACCCCACAATCTGAGCATTTTGGATGTTTTTGTTTGGTTTGAGGTTGTTTTTTCCCCTAGGATCTACTTTGGATTTTCTGGGACATACATACATTTTGTTTTATGTTCCAATGTATTGATCCATTTGAATAGATGAACAAGTACTCTTTTAAATACAGTATGCAAATGGTGGAATTCTAAGCAGCTGTAGAAGACAAAAATCATCAACAATGAGAAATGAAAATCAGTGAGCTCATTTGAACTTCAGTACTTAGCATAGCTTCTAACAGAAATCAAGTATTATTCTTTGAACATCATGTTTGACTGCCAAAAATGCTCAATAGATGAAATAAATGTGTATAGAAAATAATAGTAGTCCACTTTTAAAAAAATACAACATTAGCACATCGGATAAGGGAGATTTGGCCTTCAGTTTAGAGTAGGTACTGTGGGATCATGATATTTTTGACAGTAATATTATCTGTATTTCAGAGTTTTCTGTAACAGCAAGCTTTTAATGATGTATATTTATTTTAATTCTGGAACAGGAATATGAAAAGAAAGCTTGATTTATACCAATGACTTCCATTCTCTCCTTTAGTTTAGTTTAATGACAACCTAAGAAAAAGATGGTTCAAGAGAAATAATATTTATTAAGACAGAATTTTATTACCTTTTCTATGGATACTGCTTTTTCTCTGAGGATTTAAAATACTAGTTTTTCAAGGAAGAGTATCTTCTTCTAACCATCATGTGAAAAACATTGTTCCAGGAATTGTGGGAGCATATTACAACGAAGGTGTCAGTTTGCAGGGTAGAATGTTATACCGTTCTTTATCAGCTGTAGCATAATGTAGTGTACAACACCCCCCTTTTTTAAATGAGAGCAATGAGAGTAGGAAAACATTTTC
>VWZN01003870.1:65088-110697 GCA_013396955.1 Regulus satrapa
TTCTTTTTTTTTTTTTTAGCAACAGGATGACTGCAGGGGGCCATTCTGTTATGCTGTCCTATGGGGTACAATACTCTGGATAGATGGGCATTGGTAGATTGTTTCCTCCAGGAAATCTTCCAGGATTTGTTCCTGGACTTTGAAACTGCTTATTCTCGTAGGCCAGCTAAAGAGTGATTCTGGGTTTTGTTTTTCTTTTCTTTTTTCCTTTTACCAAAAGAGAAGAAGAACTAGAGTGAATTAAAAATGGGAGATTCAACCCATACAGACCAGCCCTCGCTCAGGTTTTTGGGTGCCCTACAGTAGACATGTTATCCTAGCTTGCCTTTATTTTTTCCTGCAACTAGTGTACTTTCCTTAAACCTGTCAGATTAATGTTGGACGTTTGAAGAATTAATTGGCACTTTCTGGCACGAAGGTGCCTGCTGGTGTCTTGAGCATTGCTTGCTTCTGCTCTGATATTAAAGTTGCACGGTGACAGAAAGCAGATGATGAAGCTGTAAACCAAAAATCTCTGAAACAATTTCATTTCTCCAATGTAAGCATTAATAATGCTTTATTTCTAAGTTCTTATTTAAATGATAATGTTTAGAATTAGCTATTGCTTGTATGTATATTTTTAGAAATATTTAAAACCTCTTTTCAAGAGGGTGTACTGGTAGAAACAAGTTACAAAATGAAGGATGTAGTTTTAAACAACTGTAGACATATTTATAAATCTTTATTTTTTTTCCTATAAAAAGTTCTGTCAAGAATAAATGTAGAAGTGGATACTGGAATTTATATAACAATAATTGAGCCTGTGTTAGAAAATGGAGTGTTTCAATAACACTTGTCCTTTTCTTTCTTTCTTCTAGGACCGGAATAGGCCCTATGACACTTTTAACTTGCACTCTTTGGAAAATTCCTTAATGGATATGATAAGGACTGATCATGAGCCTCTGAAAGGTAAACACTACCCTCCCAGTGGCCCACCAATGAGTTTCGCTGATATAATGTGGAGGAATCATTTTACAGGTTAGGAATATTCATATGTCCATGCTTGCTTGGTGTTTAAACAAAAATCAGCTTTTCAGTATTTCTATAAACTTTTTGTTAATGAATGAGTTTCCAGTTCTGTGAAATTTCTGTTTTCCCATCTTAAGATAAACTTCTCTACTAAGAAGATAAGGTGAAATATGTATCCATTTATTGTGAGTGCACATTCCTAGCATTATCTGACTGGCATATCTGGAACATGGGATTATGTATCAGCAAATTGTAGAGTGAGATCTCTTGCTGTAGTCGCTTCAAAAAATGTTTCATGCAATTGGAGTCCAATTGTTGTGTTCAACACCTTTTTCAAAGGTTATGCTTCATTTATGTGTGGATTATCAGCTAGGATACACTGGTCCTAAACCACCCACTGCATCATGGTTATTTTTGTATAGTTATTTCAGGCTTCCTTAAAACAAATTTATCTTAATTTGAATTTCAAATTGTTAGGGGGACCCAAAAGATATTAGATATTGTTAAGTCATGGAAAATTTTGATTATTTATGCTGTTAAAGTGTTTGTTCTACCAGGTGCTGCATTAGAGAGGAAGCCATTTCTAATTCTTGGCAGATAGTATAGTAAAAGGTGTGGCAGATTTCACTGAATTCCTGATCAACCTGCACCCTCCTTTGTCTTTATCTTTCCTCAGTGAAGTTTAAAAATAGGTGCACATTCTTGCTGGCTTTTAAGTCTGAAGATAGTTGTGAGCCATATACCAAGGAAGTAATGAACAAGAAATGATTCCTAAACACTAAGAAGTCAGAACACAACGAAGAAATTTAGTTGTGTATAGCACTTCTTATGCTAATGCTTATATCCATGTTTTTTGATGTCATGACTGACTCATTTACTCTCTTATACATTTGTAGAAATACTTCTTCTTGGTCAAAAGTATTTTGTCTTTTTTGCCATCTTTCTAGGTACAGGTTTTTTTCCACAACTAAACCAAACTGGCTTCTGTACCATCTTCTAACCTGTGTTCTAACCTCTGTTATCTTGAAATTTGCTGTGCCATAGCCTTCATGTGTCTTTAACCACTATTCTGTCTAAAATGCCAAGGAATACAGTCTCGTGTGTTGTGATCATAAAACTCTTTAATAAGGGTTAAAGTTGAACTTTAAAAACCGAGCTCTCCAAAATTGGCATTTCTCATATATGTTTCACATGGCTGGCATTAGAACATTAAGTAAAATTCAAATTGCTAGTAAATACATTTAAGTACTTGTTGTATCTTGTTAGATACATTGTACTTTAGCTAAAAGCTCCCATGATTTTTATGGAGTTTTTCAGTATTCATTTACCTATAAAAATAGAGACTAATTTTTTAAGAATGAATTTCCATATGAATCTGAGTGTAGAAAAAATGAAAAAGATGGGGTTAAAAATTGGATTGGATGTTAGTTGTTTAAATTGGATGTTATGTAAAGTTTATATTTTCCATTTGAAAGTGGGACTATCAGTTTTACTTTTGCTCTAAGAAAGGCTGCTGTCTCAGACTGGATGTGCTCTTTCTAACGATTTCATTTTCTCATTCAGTGCTTCTGACCTGTTTTGGCCTTGCTGCCTTGCCAATGAGCTCACTTCCAGGCAGTAGCTGTTGGGGAACTCTGCTTTTCTATTAGTTACCTTCCTGTGCCTCTGCTTCCCTGCTCAATGGGTGCTTTTCCCCAGTGATGCCATTGCTTTCCCTGTGTTTCTTTCTTCTCCTCCTCCGAAGTGCAGGGCTGACTTTGGCAACCCCCAGCCTTGCCCTGCTCCTGTTTTCACTCTGCAGCGTGCCTGGCAATATTTGTAGGAGCGGCTCTTTCAGGACACGTTCATTCTCCCTTGCAGGAGGTGTTGCCTTTCTCTGTGTTAGACAGATCTATGTTACTATTTTAGTCCAAAGTCCTCAAATCACTTTCTTACTGCATTTTGCTGGTTTGTTTTTTTTTCCTATGAAAACTGGTCTTGACTATTTTCCTGTACGTCCAACTTCTTTTTCTCTACAAAGGTGCAGAAGGTTGTCAGCTGCTGTCCTTCTCTGTGCCTTCCTCACATTTCTTTTTGTTGTTTTCTAAACTCACTTCTGTTTTCTTATTTATTCTTCTCTCCTCTGACTCCCCCCCTTAAGGTAGCAGGACATTTTAGTCTGTTACCACATTCAGAAAGGAAGCAATCAATTCTGCTTGCTTTGGCTCGCTCTGAAGTCATTGCCAAATTTTCTTTTATTTTCACCTTGAAGCTTTTTGAATATATTGGTTATGTACTTCAGCTTAATTTTTTCAGTTCCTTGTAGGCAAACCCATGTGAATGCCTCTTGTGTGAAATTTCTGGAATATTATTAACTTAACCAACTCTCTGACCTAGTTCCTCTTCATTTTACCACCTCTGTCTTTTGTAATAAACTGTTCATTCCCTTTAAATCTTTACTTCCTCTTGTATCTGATTGTCCTCTCATAGGTTTGTTCAGTATTTCTTCTGTATTTACAAAATAAAGCGGCCACAAAAATCCTCGTTTAAAATAAAAGCAGTGAGATTGCTTTCAGATGACTTTAAAATTGCTCTTATTTTGGTAAATGAGCCCTTTTTTTTCAAACAGTCACTGCTAGATGTGCTTAAAGGTCAGTTTGCCATACATTTACTATCCAAAATTTTAAATGGAGAGGGTGAACAGGGTGAGTATCCAAATCCTCTGATTTTGAAACTACAGGAAGATTTGATTCTAGAAAAACTGTATGTTTCTTGGGGCCTCCAATGCATGTAACAGAGCCAGTGGAGCTGTTTCAGGATCATTTCAACCTGCTGCTGCCAGCAAATACTTATTTTTAGAAGTACTGTCTATATATGTATTAATGAGTAAAATATTGCAAGCAGTTTATCTGAAGTTTGAAACTTTGCTTGGAACATCATCCTTCTTGGCATATGTGCCCTTCGTGTCTCAGCAGATACTTGGAACAAAACATAATTCTCTTAGGTATGGAACAAGAGCTCCCGATTGGAATGTGGGTGGGAGGATTAACCGTAAGAGATTCTGTTGGGAAGACCAAACTGAAATGCTTCTGGGATATCTTGTTCTGGTTTTGGGGTCTAATTTCCTCATACTCTCTTTGGTTCAGAGGAGGTAGTGGAGAAACTCGAGGTAAGAAAGGGAGAGAGTCTGTCCTCTTGTTTGTAGTAGCTGAAGCTTCATACCCTTCTCTCAGTCTGAGGTATGGTCAGGCTTTGTCCTGTAGGCCATGCAGATTGAGTTTATTTCAAGGTCACCAAAGCACATTGCTTCTTTTAAAGCATGATCCACTTGGCCTTGAGAGGGCATGTGATTTAGTGACATTTTTGGGGAGGGACTTTTTTATTGCTTTCAAGTGTGGAGCAGAGCGAGTCTGACAGATTGTTAGTGCAGCAGAAATGATCTGACCCTCACTCTTGCAGTGTTGAGTTACTCACATCGAGCCAGTCTGATTGGCAGGCTGGCTCTGTGCTCTCCAGCCTGGAGAGCCAGGGTCACCCAGCCACTCAGTTCTCTTTTTGTATGTCTTGCTGTAAAAGAGATTTGAAATCTAGCTCTGAGGTTTCTGGACCCAAATTACCAGCATATCCATCTGAGTTGCATTTTATCGTGAGCCCAGTCTTGTGAGAAGGTGCTCAGTATCAGGTCTTGTTTTGTTTCTAAAACTGATTTCTTTTTCTCAGCTTTTCCTGCCAGACAGGGGAACCCTTCAGTATGTTCCCGTCTTTCTGTCCTCATAGTCTGGGAACTCTGTAGTTTTCATGCTTTGAGATTTAAGGAATGTAAATTAATTGAAAAGGAATCCTCATTTTTGTTTGTCCCGAGACACTTTGGCAGACTTCCCTACCTGCTTTCTCTACCATTAAGACCAGCTTCAACATTTTTCTTTTCTTTCAGTCAATACTCATAAATAGTTTTCCTCTTTTAAAAGGGGGGTAAAAAAGAGGAAACCATTTGAGTAAAGGAATTGTTAAGCTTCACTTGGTTAATGACACATTACAGTGTATGGCCCAGGGAATCTGGCTGTTCCTCATGTCAGTCATAATGAGCTCTTTGACAGAAATGTGCAGTGTGTAAGATGTTTATCCTGAAGAGTCATATTTATTTTCTAAGTGGCCAATAAAATATATTAAACTCTACAAAAGTATGAGGGACAGTTTTGCTTTAATGAGGAAAGGTTATATTTGCAGTATTTTATAACCTTTTTTATTTACATTCTGCTTTGACCTAAAGGTGTAGGGCAAAAGTGAATTATCAGAATGACTATGGGTAGATGCCACTTATCACTGACCAGAACATTTCTTTCCTACATAAAAGTGTCTCCTGTCTGTGGTGTAATATGTCACTGTTGCAATATGTTTATCTGTGTCAAACTATTGCATTACAACACAAACAGAGGCATTCTGATCTATAAAAAATATTTTGATCAGTAGTAACTAGCAGCTGCCTTTGTTCTATTTTTAAATAATTAAATAAAATATTTCAGCTGTGTTAGATCATATGCTGTGCACATTTGCTAGTGACAAGTCATGAAACTAAGTATAAAATTGAAGAAAGAAATCATGTCCTTCAAAATATTAATTTAAATTTACTGTTACACTAGATAGCAGTAATACTTGGTTTTTATTCTAAATCAGAACAGAAACACACTTTGTAATTTCTAAATCCCCACCTAACAAAAATTCAGTTTTTTACAAAGTATCAGTGTGACAGAACTTCAAATATAAACTGGAGACAACACATGCTCAGGGAGCTTTCAAGAGTAGACTTTATTAGACCTAATTTAAATGGATATCATGCTGTAGAAGGATACATACAGCATGTGTTATGTCATAATATTTCAGTAGAGATCAAGATGTTGAATATAAATGTGCAACAGTTCAGAGGCAGAAATAGCATCTGTGAGGAAACTTTTTATATTGATTTTTAGTACTTAATGTCACCCATTTATTTGTGAAATATAAAACTGAAGTTACTGGGTTACTACTTTGTAACTTTTAAAAAGACTATCAGGTCATATGAAAATTAAGCAAAATTTAAGATTCCTTGTTTACATTTAAATTAACCACATTTTTGACAGCCAAGTGTTTGAAGTTTGAAGATTACATGCAACTTAAGACTGCTGTAATAAATACAGAATGGACTTGGACATTTCCCCTTTGATTTGCATTAATTTCAGTGTATGCCACCTGGTTTTGTTCAGCTGTAAGTGTTCCTCAGCTTTTTGTAAGCAAAGCACTACTAAGTTTGCCACATGACCTAAGAAAAGTGAAGGTGAATGGATCATATTTGTGTTTGCAGTCAGCAGCTGAACACAAAGGTCATGCAAACAGAACAAATGTTGTCATCTCAGTCCTAGAAGTGGTGCTATGCTGTTGGAACTTTTTGCAACACTTTCATTAGAAAAAAGTGCAGTGTACCAGCATTTCCCAAAATCTCGATGCTCATCAGACGCTTTTCTGTAAACGCTCATGGAAAACAGAGTGAGCAGACAGATGTGTTTGCATGTGTATTTGTGTGTGAAATTAGGCTAGTCCTTTTGAAGGAAGGAGAGTATGTTGCCTTTCCATTTAAAACTCTGCTTATTTAATAAAAATCTTCTTTAATATTATTTTTTCAGGACAGAATATGGTCATTAAATGGTTCAAATTTTTAAAATTAAATAAGTGCCTTTTGCCATGGCAAAAGTAGTATGATCATACTTTGTAATTTGCTGCTGGCATGTCCTTGGCTTTGACCTGCTGAAACTGATCAGGAGTGGTGGGGTTTTTTGTTTGTTTTTTTTTAGTTTATGAAGTGGTTATAGAGATAGCAAATTTTCCTTCTCCTTATTTCCCTTTTTTCATTGTACTATTCAAGACTGACCTCACAAAGACCTAAACATGTTTGGCTGTTTTTCTTTCTCCCTTTGCTATTATTTTGAGGGATTTGTATATTGTAGTATAAATTGCTAATGGAAAAGTCTGCTTTGATACTGTTTTGCTTTAGTCCCTCCAAAGATGCCTATGAAAAATACCAATATTGCTCTTTTGCATACAGTTCTAGAACTTAATGTAGAATGAGCATATGTGTACAAATACTTGTCTACCACTTACAAGTAATGCCAAATTGAACTTTGTTCAAGTCTTTCAAAGTACTATTATCTTGAAAATATAGCTCTTCTCAAGCTAAAAATGCTTGCACTTCTTAAATATATGCAAGACTGCTGTGTTTTATTGGAGCAATGTAATTTACTTATAAAGTCAGCATTTCACTGTAACGTATATGCTGTTTTATTTTATAGGTTGCTTTCCCTACTGATAGGATATATATGCTTAGTCAGTGATAGGAAGAAGTTTTATTACTGATATTCATAGCTGATAATTCTAGACTTCTCTTCACATTGCCACAAGATGCTTTTGCACAGTTAAAGTAGATATGTGTGAACACAGTAACAGTTTTTCATATTTCCCTTCTGGCAAATAATAGTACTTTTGTTCTGCTTAGTATTTTAACTTTTTCGAAGATCTGTAAGTGTGGGTGTTTAAATTATGGGTGTGAACAAATTGCAAATATACATAGAAAAGAGGGGGGAGAATGAAGTCAATAAACTTCTTCAGAGATGCCTTTTCTTTTTATATATATATATATATATTTTTATGTACAATCCTTGCGTACAACATTCTTGGTGTTGAGATTGTCCTGGGCATGTATGTTGCCCATAAGTTATGAGTTAATGTAGCATAGTTTCACATGTATGTAATTTTGGGGAAAAGGAGATAGAATGGTCTAAGGCCTACTCAGGTGAAAATTATTAAAATTCTTGTATATGCACGCTTGCTTCATGCTTTGTGGCCATTTGTGAGTCCTGAAGCACACACTCATGGCTGAGCTGGGGGCATGGGGAGATGAGGGAGGCTGTGTGGAGTCGCAGGTTCTACTGTAAATTGGGCTCCCAAATACATGGGAGTCAGATGAATAATCTTATTTCACATGTTTGGGGTAATATTCTGGTCTTGCTTTGCTTTTTGCGGTCTTCTGTGTCTAAACTTTATCCTACCCCACTTGCTGCCTATCTATCCAAATAAGTATTGCTGGTTTTTAGTGCCTTTTGTTGGCACTAACTTGGAAATCACAGAAAAGATAAGAGTGATAAAGGAGGTATTATTACTAAAGAAATAGAGCAGACTGAGCCTGTTGCCAGTTTCATCTGACCTTGCCACAGGGTAATGTAGTCATACATTGTAATTTATATCAACTGTGATCTTATGAATTATGTGAGAGGAAGTTCTTATTCCAAGGAAGTTTTCATTCCCAGAAAGTTCAGGACAGGTCAAAAAGAGACAAACTTTGCTATTTTGTAGCAAATCTTATGCCAAATACTAATTGCTGAATTTATATAAGTGGTCCATCTCGGTGAAAATTGTGAGGTATAATAGTGCAAGAGGTTATACTCAATATATAAGCAATGGACATTGTTTCTTGGATTGTTGATTGTAACATAAAAGAAGGTTAGAATAAGTAATTGTAATCTTAAAAGTCCTTCACTATGTGAGTGCCCATATCCAGGGGCTGATTAGGGTTACACAAGTTCAAAAAAACACAGAGCACTTAGGAAAAGTAAATGAATAAAAGAAGAAATGCAATAGTGGTAAAACTGTGTCTGATACTCATGTTTATTGTTTCTGGAACACCATTATTTCTTAAAACTGATCATGTAAGTCAAAATTATCTAGACAAAAAAAAGTTTGTTTGTGAAAGAATCAATAAAGACTCATATGTGGGAAGGGTATACATCCTTAAGTTGTTAGAAAGATTTCAGAATTCATTCAAGATCATTACTCTCCTTGACAAAGAACAAGGGTAAAGTTAAATTCCATTTACCATCTCATTTCCAGTATAATCCAGAAGAGACGATGCACAGACTTGGTGTGCTCTAAAAGGGAATTGGGCTCTCTGCCATGACAAGTATGATTTTGCACATGCAGCAGAGCACCCAGGCAGTCCAGCCAGAAAAGTCTGTCCAAATGCTGTTAGGAGAAATAATTTAAGAAATTTGACAAGGTAAGATAAGCAACAGTGCAGCCTGGGCTACACAAGAATCATCAAGCTTTCATTTATGCTCTGAAGTGTTTAAAGAGCAAGAAGTATACAACTAGACTTTTTTCTTTCTGAACTAGGAATTGCAAAGACATAAAAGAGTGATTATTATTGTAGCCTAGCTGCAGTATTCTCAGTATATGTTATACAAGCACATAATTGAAAATATACTCAGTATATAGTTAGGAAACCAAGAGGGGCAGACTGAAAATGGCAGATGTACACTGAATACAAGTGGGGATGTTGTTAATGGAAGGGTTCCTGTTTATGATTTCACTAAACTGCTGGAATCCATAACTTCTCTGCTCTTCTCTATGTTTCTGTTTAGTGTGCTTAATATTCTTGAAAAGTAAACCTTTTATCTAGAGAGGCTTTTTGTACCTATAATTAGGAATATGTGCTTACATAGATTTTGTAAATGTTCAGGTAACACGCATGTGTTTTTCCTAAAATTGATTGTTTTCCGGTAGTCATTTATATGTTTCACCTAAATAGATCTTTGAAAGTACATATTCTTAATTACATTTCACAGCTCTACATTGCACCTTTAAATTAAAAAATTATAATTTCCTTTCTATGCTCTCTTGTTGTTCCTTAGATAATTATGCAGTTTTGCAATCTGCAGATGGCCCCTTTTTTCAACTGAATAATTTGCTTCAAGCAACAAAATATTAAAACATTATAACCAATATGAAAGGCTGTATAATTGTTCATCATTAATTTGTTGTCTTATCATTGGTTTATTGCCAGTCTCTTTTGGATGCTTTTGGTACAGGTGTGTTTTGAAAGGATTCCGTTAATCTGTTTCTGTAGAGTTGCACGAGGGACCTCTGAAGATGTCCAGAATTATCCTGCACGCTGGCTTAGCTCAGTGGGAGAACATGTCCTTCTGCTTGTGCTGCTCTGTATTTTCTACTCCTCTTAAAAGATAGCTGACAAGAACTGTTTAAAAATAGCAGGCCAAGGGCAGGTGACAAAATGTCACACAAGCAGCACCTGGTCCAGTGACAGCCTGGAGGGAGGAAAAAACCAAACCCAGATGTCACAGATAGGATTCTATTTCTGAAGCTGGTTAAACAGCAGAATTTCAGCTTCAGCAAAGGAAAAGAGAAGGACCCAGCCAAGCATTATGCATTCATTTTTTACTCTATTTTTTTCATAGTAGTTTCTTTTTTTTCTTTCCTTCTCTTCCAAGAATTAATTTTAAAATACAAATTAGTACAGACACCTTTTCTCTTTCCAAGTGATACCTCTAACCTCACACTCATTAATACACTGTTAAGGAAAAGGGAATTAATGTCCATCTGGAGACGTGTCTGAAGTATTTTAGCAAAGGTTATACTAAGTGAAATAATAGCAGCATTAATATTTCTACAGTGCCAGATTAATGTGAAAATATGTAAAGAGGAATTATGTCTGTAATTAGGAAATGTGAAGTGGTTAATGAAGATCATCTCTTTAAGAAGCTTTGCTCAAGGAGTTGGAAAGTAAAAATGGAAATTCTATTTACCTTCTGTTCCCCACTTCTTTCTGGAGCTGCTCTTTGCTTCATAGCTGTATTGTGGTGGCATTTTTCTCTAAAGGAAGGAGAAAACTTCAATGTGAAGAAAAGATTTTTCTTTTTCCTCTTTTCTTAACCTGCTTATAACTTAATTTTAGAAGTGTATTGAAACTTCATGCTGCATCCGTTCAGAAAGCATATTCTGTACAGCACAGCAGTTTCAGTGACTGAAAATAGAAGGCTTTAATTATCAATAGGAACTAAAATCGTTGGAGAGGATTGCCTTTAGTTCTGCTTTGCCAGAGTTGGTTTGTTAAAACTTGTGTTTGCAGAAGTGCAGGAACATAAGCATGATACTGGTTTTTCAGTGTAGTGAGTGGATCCTGAGCTCCCTTATTTGAGTGTCCATGTACTGAAGAAGTGTGAAGTGACCCCTTCCTTAACTCCCAAACTTAGCCACAGAGCTAGAGATAGAAAAGGCCCATGAAATGGAATTACATTTTATGCATAAAGTTACTTACATTACTTAGTTGAAATAAATTTTTACGTGACTATCTTTTATATATTTTTTCCAAATAAGGACTAATACAAATTACAACTTGCAGATTTTCTGGGGTGGTTTAGTTTAAAAAGTCCTATGACAAAGTGTCTTTAGCGTGAGGTTTAATACTTCAGCTCAGTTGAAAAGTATCCAAAACTGAACAACACTGCTGCTGTTGGCTCATTTCTTGCTTTAGCAGCAAGAGTGAGTTTCTCTGGACTAAGTCTTCTTTAGGTCCAGAATATCTTTGTTTTCCTAGTACATATAAACGTACTGCTTGAGAACAATATTCCTTCCAACCCCGTGTCTTGTCTCAAGTGGTAGGTGATGGGAGGTTCTTAGGGAAGAATGCAAAACCAGGGTAAGAACTCCCTCTCCAGCTATTAACTTCAAAGCTTCTGGTGCTGCATGTAGTATGAAAAATAATGATTTATTTTTGCCAATTAAGTGGAGTTTTCCAACGCTGTACTCGTTATTGGGAGCCAACTATAAATGGTATAAGGGCAACAAGGTTCAACTTGAGGCCTTGTTTTGAAAGGGTAAGCATAATGCTTTCTTAGTGCAAAGGAATGTGTTAAAATAATAGTTTCATTGTTTATTTTGTGATTTTCAGTATTTTAAATACGTAATACTGAAGGTACTCTGGTCTTCAATATTTTTAAATGTGTATTCTTGGGAAGTTGTCTTCAATAGGTGGAAGATTCAGCTACCCTGACTGTTCATTCCCTTTAGAAATTTTTCATTTTAATGAATTTAATTCAGTTTAGAAATAAAAACATTGAAAATAGCTTTTGCTTACATTGCAGGGCGTATGGGAATAAACTTCCATCATCCAGGAACAGACAATATTATGGCTCTTAATAGTAAGTAGTTAATGTCTAGTGATTTATATTGCCATGCTGAATGTTCTTTCTTTCATGTATTGTGTGTGTAGCTGCACAGTCAGACTTAAATACGTGTCATGTTTGCATAGAAGTTCATGTTCACTCTCTGAAAATGTCTTTCATAAATCAATCACCTCTGATTATTTATATTAGCTTTGCAATGGCTTCATTTGTTTCACTGGAAGCTTCATAATGCCTGCTATGGAAAATATTACAGAACAGTCTCTCTCTTTGGGTGTGTATGTGTGTTAAAGCTGTAACTAATTTCTGATATCTCTCCAGACATATTTCTTCCTGTTGGGATGAGCTGTTACAAGTTTTGCATACAATTACATGGACTGATGGCGTTTGCTTTGTTGGTTTCCATTATGTAGACAGGAATTGGGAGAGTGTTTAGACATCTAAATAATGAGGGAAAGCTGCACTTCTCTGAGAGATTATTGCTTTTTTCTGTGTCACGAAATAAAAGTAAAATTAAAAGTCCAGTCATGAGCATACGGACTCAAAAAACCTGGCAGGGTGGATCTGGAAGACCGTTCCTGTGTGGGGAGGGTGGGGCACAGGGAGTCAGGCAGCGCCAGCGTAGCTGAACTGAGCTATGCAAATCAAAGCAGAGTATTTGTCTGTCTGATCCTGAGAAATGCTAACTGCTTTGAAACATCCATTTCTGTCTACAATGTTGTATTAGACATGTTAGGATTTTTTACAAACATCTCTAAAATTTTTTGCCTGTGCACTGTCTGTGTGTAAGTTAAACTGTGTATAGCTGAAAACTGCAGGGATTTTTTTGTGTAGTACCAAGCAAAGAATAATTCACAGATGTGAAGAACCACAAATTTGTAATAGACAAGGTGCAAGGTGTTTAACATTTGGCTTTGAAGGCCAGCTTTTGAATCCTCAAATTCTTTGCTCGTGCTCTTCTTAGTTTTACACTGTTAATGGTGAGCTGATATTCTGGGGAGTTTTTGTTGTCACAGTTAGCATATAAACCCCATTTTCCTATGGCACATGAAATTATGGGAAATCAGATCATTAACTAGGAGAAACATTTTGTTTAATTCAAGACTCTTAAAAGAGGGAGCTGTTCATGCCTCTCTGAGTAAATAAGGTCTACACAGTACAGTTGTCAGGTGTTTGACATGAATTCGGGTCTCAGAATGTATTTGTAATTCTAAAGTGGGCATTTCAACAAGCTAACTGCAATAGAAATATATTTGTGAGCATAGGATACTATGAGTTACCTTTAAAAATTGACAGTTATGATGAAATATATAGTAGTATTTCTTACAATGTCTAACAGATTTTTTGAAAGAAGGGAATGAAAAGCTGAAACATAAGTTATACTATTTTGGGACAACTTGCTTTTATCGTAAATGAATGCTATGCTTTATTTTGATTTCTTTTTGATGAAAAGAATGAAAAAAAACTTTTTCCTGTCTAATTTCTTTGCATTTTTTACAGCAGCTGTATACTCTTAATAGTTCATAAAAAAACAGTCATCTTTTGTAGCTGTAGTCCTAGTACATGCTTAAAATATGAGCATAGCTAACTGAAGGACCAAAACTATATATATTTATGCATTTGCACTATTTAAAATATTATGGTTTGTTAAAATATTAACTGTTTAAATAAGGCTGGAATTATAAATATGAAATTTATTCAAAATGAAATTAAGCACAAATCCAAAGTCTGAATAAGTCCCCATATATTTTTCTTCTTCTGCAACTCTTCTCCCTTCCTTTCTTTACTAGGCAGGGCCATACCATTTTTGGCCATCAATGAGAGCCCTAAGCTAAAATCATTGTACTGTGAAATCTGTTGGGTTTTGCTTTTAAATCTTTGAAGAGCTGAGAATAAAACCAAATATTCAAGGACACCAGCTTAAAAATTACTTTTTGTGATTGAAGTCCTTTTCTCTATGCAGCTAAACTTGAAAAATTTATAACTAGGTAATTCCTATGTCTTTCATTACCTTTTCCCTGTCATGGGAAAATGTACCAAGAGGAAATATTCTTTTCCGTGCTGGAATGACTGTGATTTGGGTTTAAAAAAATTAAATAAATTTATTAAAACTCCCAAAAGGTACTTCATCACAGTATTTTTTGGAATAATTTTGAGAACTTACGTAATGTCTTTAAATCATAATACTTGTCACATCTATGTTTGATTTCTGTCAAACCAAACATTCTCTGCTGAGTCTACAAATCCAACCTTCACATTCTATTTAAAGGCATTGCTTCATAAGCATTTTTCTCTTTTCCTGTGAAGACATAGTAATATTTAAGATTTATTACTCAAAGCTCAATTTCACACTGACGATGTAGGCAGCCTTTTGAAGTTGGAACACAACATATGCTCATGCCAACAGCAAAGCAAAACTTCTCATGCTGTAGGGAGAGGGGAAGTTTTCTCCAGCTTATTCTCATCCTCTGTGGCAGCACTTTCAACTGTGCTTCAGCTGTTATTGCTGTTTACTCATTGCAGCCTTTTGAAACTGGGGATTTTCCTGCCTGCCTGTAAATGTTGGAGGGCATTGTTTGGTTTGAGGGAAGGTGCTGCTTAGCTGGCAGCACAGGGGGAGAGCGCTACCCACCGTTCTGTCATCGCTGTGCGAGGCTGAACCATCACCACCTTAAACCACTTAGTGCTGAAATAATGAAATCAGCAGGGTAAAAGAAATTACATTTAAATGCAGAAGTGTTATGAATCTCTTCTTGTCGTTAGTGGCATTACGCTTGTGCACATGTGTATAAACATGTTTATATTATAAATGCTCTCGGAATTCAGAATTAGGCTTCTGTTGAGGGATGCAATGTTCAAATGTTCAGGGAGGCCTGTGCATAATCCTGATGAGCATCTAAACAGAAGGAAGATGTAAATAGTAGATCTGAAGCATTTCTGAGGAAGAAATGGTATAGCTTTTGTCTGTACTAGATCTAAATTAAATTTCTCTAATTGAAATGGTGTTTTGAATCAATTGGTGACATAAGGTAGTTTTTTTTAGTAGTATCATTCATACTGAGCTAAATAGTACAAGAATTTTATAAACTTTCATCTACAGCACCTTATTAAAATAATTGATGTTGTAATTTGTAGGGGAAATGTGGCATAAATTTAACTCAAAGGTGTCCTCCATCCTTTCTCTTGCTAATATCCAATACCATTCATGGCCATACATTTCTGCAGCCATTGCTTCTCTTGAATATATGTTCCTTTCTAGCTGAGTAACTAGACTGAAGTGATCAGCATGAATGCAGAATCACCTATGGTAGGTGGTGAGCTGTCTTTGGGGCTTCTTGGGAGCTCCAAAAAGCCACAGTAACTTCAGTGGGAGAGAAGTGTGGCAGGTGAAAAAGGGAGATGGGAATTAATGAGGGTGTGTGATCTCTATAAGTAAGCACTGAACTGTTGTGCTAGGATCCCAAAAAATCTTCTATAAAATAAATTCAGTCTAAAGGTAGTTAAATGAACAAATGAGAAAACACCCCTTTGAAATGCTGGAATTTTGTTTTTCATCAAGCTTCTCTGTACAATGACTTTGCAGTCCTGTTGGGCTACAAATGTTCCATCTGCTTCCACTGTTCATTCTTGTCTCATACTAAAATGTGTCATCTGTGAGGTCTGGTACTATTTGCTCTCCATCTGACTGTCTTTTCTTTTCATTGGTGTAATTCAGTTCTATTTATTCTGAGTAAAATAATTTGAAAAAGACATTAAGGAAAGGAAAGCACCTTTTTATATGTCTGTGTTCAGGATTTGATTTTGTTTTTTAGTCCCATTTATGTGGGGAAATTGTTATGCCATGACAGGAAATGTAATGACAACAAAATAGTTTCATTTAATTTTTTTTAATTTTCACGTTTCTGTTGTTTTTAAAATTCCCTTGTCTTCTAAAGAGCTACTGTACTTGGCTCTTCCTGATGTGTTGTTTTCAAACACATGCAGTGTTTAGATATAAAAATTGCTGAAATAGCATTTTACATTTAAAAGTTCTGCCAGTGCTACTGTTATACCTTGAAATAAACTGCTCCAAATAGAAAGCTTGTTGAATTACTTTTGTCTTGCAAGATCTTGGATTTGAAGTTTAATAGCTAATAAAAGCTTTATTTTTGTAGTGATAATATTCTGGGCAAATGTGTGAATAAATTCCAAGAGACATCAATTTCATCCCATAGTTTAGTTCTTGCCTGTAGGAATTTGCTGAGGTCTTTAGCCCAGTTGCCAGTTTGGGTTACTTACGTGGCACCAACTTAATAGCATATATAGAATAACAGAAAAGAACAAAAAACACTGAGAGAACGTACAAGCTTCGCAGAAACAGACCTGATTTAGTTGTGAAGAGATCTGAGATAATAAAATTGGAGGGGAAACACGACTGGTGTGAAGTGTGAGATGGCAAAGGCAGCGGGTTCAGAGGAGTCCCGAGTGTGGGAGCTGTCCTTTTCCACATCCCCGTGTCGAGTTTCCCAGAGCCAGCTGTACAAGCAGTTGGCATTGGTGCTGCCTCGGAGGCTGCGAGATGGCCTTGCTGATATCTCAAAGTCCCTTCTCTACCTGTTTAAATTGTTATAAGGGGGAAGGAGGGGGGCACTAGTACATACATGCCTTTTCTTCTTTCTTCCTTTCAGTTTTTTATATTGGCATCTGCACTTCCAGAGATCCGATTTGGCTGTTACTGAAGGCAGGATCTCTTATCAGTGGCTGCTAAAGGCTTTTTCTAGCAGAAGAATATTTCTTAAATCATCTTCCTCTTAATCCAACTTGGTAGCTTTTTAATACCTTCTTGTTTGTTTGTTTGTTTGTTTTCCCCACTGCTTTTGCTGCCTCACAACCTCACCAATGTGCTTTCATCTTTGTGATCCTCTGTATTGTGGGTTAGTACCATCTGTTTCCTCTGAATTTTAAGATTTGCCAGGCTACTCCAAGAGTATTATATATGATGCTAGAAGAGATGAAGCAGTCTGGCTGTTTAAAATGTGAGTTTTATTGTTAACCGATTTTTTTAAACTAAAATGAAAATATGAAAATAGATAAACCTGCCCTCTTGCACAGTTGCTGGGCTGCTCGTATGCCTCAGGGAAGGACACTTAAGCTGGTTTTGGGTATTGAATGCATTTTGAATGTGTTTGATCAAGTGGTTGAGGCCCAATGTGTGGGACTTAGCTGCATACAGCTTACATATTGATTGTGTTTTTCTGGTGATGGGATTCAACTGTGTATGTATGTGAGTATATGATAGCAGGGAGATTGCTGCCACACTTGCCTTGTTAGTATTGGAAAAAAACAACCACAGCTGACTGTTGAGGTTCATATAACCAAATTATTGTAGTGTCCATCTACACAGCGAGCCCATCTCTCAGTGGAGCCACGTTTGAAGCGCTCGTAGATAAGTGTCCCACCCTGCAATGCTTCTGGATGATCCCTCTGTTGCAGAAAACCACATTGCATAATTATACTTCATTCTATCACCTTCTCTCAGTTCATGAATGCATTTTCCCTGGTATTTTAATTCACTTATAAACTTCCAGATCCCTAAGAACTTCAGAGACCCTCTGTTCAAAAGGAAAAAGCTTGACATATTTTCCCTTCTGATCTTAGAAAATCATTGCATAACTCATGATGTCCTAAAGCAAGTATTGTTCTGAACTGCTGACTGCTTCAAGAATACAAATGAGTGTTCCAAGCTAGAAATAAGATTCTGGTACCTTATAAATCAAGGAGGTTCCAAATCTGGTCAAATAAACTTTCCTTTAGCCAGTATAGCTCCAAAATTTTTAGTCTAGGAAATGTTGATCTCTACTTTTTTAATAGAGCTAATGCTATTTTACGTCAGTTTAAGATGTGTCTTTAAGATTTCCTTGAAGTGTGCATCTTGGATATTGTGGCCACATAATTGCATGAACAAGATAAATACCAGAAGTGAAGAAAGAATGTTTTTTAAAATCTCAAAATACTTTCTATTAAGTCTTCCATAAAATGTGATAATGCAAATAAATATTTCTATGTTTGAAATAACATGATCCAATTTTTTTAAAGTTATGATATGGAGAGCATGTAGATTTAGTCCTTTTGAGTTAATTTTACAGATGCACAAATTTATTGTTTCCTAAGACTGCTAATTATTTGATACAAATACAAGGTGTGGTTTTAGTCCCATATTATAATAAAACAGTCCAAAAATCCCAGAAAAGTTTTTTCATCATTTTTGTGTAGCTTTGAGATGAAGTTAAAATCTGAGCAGTTCATTTGAGTGAGTTTTGATTTATTGCAACAATGGGCAATCTTAGCTGCAGGCTTTGGGGAATTCTAGAGCATTAACACTGAGTTTCCTTGATTGCATTACAAGATTTGAGGAGTTTGTTCTGCTGGTTTGTTAAAAGCTTAAAGTTCTGTCCTTCATGATACAGTTTCACATTCATAAAAATACACTTGGCTTCTGGGAGAAGGTGAGTTACTTGTTTCAGGAGAGTTAGCAGCGGGTGAAAAAGAATCTGTGGTTGCTTTGCATTTGAGGCCATGCAATTTGGGACACGGCAGTTACGTAACTTTGTACCTGACAGTTACAGAACGTTGCTAAGGATGGACAAACACCAACGCAGGGATGATCCTGCTGCGAGCCGCACAATCCACCGGGGCGCTTTTTACAGGGGAAAATGTGCTTATCTCCTCTTACAGTACCCGGGCTTGCCTTAGCACTGTAACCATCTAGGAGGTGCCTAGGAAAGAGTCGTTTGTGCTCATTCTAGAAACATTTCGGGAGATGGTTTTCTGTGCAAAAAGGATATTCAGATGTGGCACCAAAACCAGTACCTGGGGAGCAGATGTGTTGGTGGGGGTACAGTTGAAGGAGCTCTCAGTTGCTTTTTGTCTTCTGTTGGGATTTCCATAGAGAGAAAGTAACTTCATTTGTAATAGTGCAGTAATCTTATTTTATCCCAAATGTCTTCATTCAAGAATAATTTCTAAATTGTTTACTTTCTGAAGGATTTACTCAGAGTGGAGGCATTATGAAATTTACCTGATGAACTATTCCTGCTGTTTAATCTGTTGTACTGTGAATTTTGACTTGAGCAAAATGGGTATTTTTTAATTAACTTGTTTCAAATGGCTTATTTGAACTGCACATCCCAAGAAAGGAACAAAGTGTGCGTTGACGCTCTGAAATCATCGTGCTGAATAACTCAGCTTCTTGGAAAAAAGTAACATTTTAATATCAATACTAGTTAAAACCGAGATAATTTTCAAATTACGTGTGTATATGTATACATATAAAAATGGTGAAACTTCACCTTCTTTGAGTATTTAAATGTGGTGCAATGTTTTTAAATTGGCAAAAACTGATTTGGCTGTCTTTCTTTTCGAGTAAGTTGCACTATTTTGCCCCTGGAATTTACAGGCAAATATATCTTCAGTGACTTTCAGTAACTCTTATGGACATAAAGATTGTGTCAACACAAATATGGGATAAAAGTATTATTCTGCAGTTGCAATATTGCATATAAGTGCTATAATGCATGAGTAACAATTGGGTATTGCAAAATTTGTGCAGAAGCCTGTGGTAGATTTCAGCCATCTCTACTGGTCTTGATCAGAGCCTGAAAGTTTACATTAATCATATAAGGCTTTTCTTTCTTCAGAAGAAACACAAGGGTCTCTTTCATCTCATGCTGAAATACCGCTTCGTTATTTAATTTTTAGATTGATAACATTCTGAGAAACCTCTTTCAGATAAATTGCTTTCAGAATGTGTCCATAACTATGCCTTGAAACGTGCCTTTTTGGGAATGTGGGCATTCATCAAGACAACAACTTGCTACCAGAGATCTGACAATGATTCTTTGTCATCCTAACTAATAAAATAGGGCAATAACGAGAAAGCAGGAGGACTAATTTTATTCTTGCTGCAAAGCCAACTGTATTATTAATTCTCACTCTTGCCTGCTAGCAAGAAGCAGAGTCTCTCTCACCAAGCAGCTCACTGTGGCTGAGTAGCTGTTCTCACAAACACCTCCTGCTGTCTTCATGTTAAACATAGATTGCAGAGCAGTTCATCATAGCCCTTGAAATTTTTTAATCCTCCCAATGACATACTCATGCCGTTTTGTGACCTGATAGTGGAAGAAAAAACATGTAGGGGTGTGGTGTTTCTTCAGGGCTTGAGGAAGAATCTGCCTCTCGGGGTAGAAGAGAGGAGCCTGGGATGAAGGGGAGCGAGCCTTGCTCTGGGTGGCCCCGGGGCCTCTCGGTCAAAAGAAACAGAGCCAGGGAATGCTGAGGGGTCTGCTGGGGCATCAGGGTGTGTAGGGCAGGACTGGAAGACACTGTGTTAGTTTTGGAAATAAAAGATGGGGTTGGGAAGGAGCAGGAACACTCATCGTGTTACAGTGAGGAGGAAACAAACAAAGCTCTGTTAGCTCTTACCTAAGCTCACACCTGTGGAAAAACCCTGCTTGATCCCCAGCCTTGCACAGTTGATTACCTTGGAAGGATAGATGGCTTTTGTGATAGATCAGAGATCCTGTGTAAAAGACACGTGTTTTCCAGTTTATGCTCTGTTTTTCTAAAATTCCAGATCGAAAGTTCTGGTGTTTGCATTGGCCACTACATCACAAAATACAGTTCTAAAGTTGTCCAACCTTGTGGATTCGCTGTTGATGCATGTCTCACTGAAATGCTGGGTTAATTTCTGGTAGTTATGAAGGCATTTTGTCAATATAGTTTTATTCCTCTAAACATACCAGCTATTGAGTTCATATTGTTTTAGTAGGATTGTACTATTTACAAACAGTTAATTATTTAAATTGAAATGTAATTAGAAAATATGTCCTCTGCAACTATGTCATAAAATGCAAAATTAGTTCTTTTAATTAGGATTACTGTCGATGATGTTTATTGCCACTTAAAACCATAATCCAATATGCCTGATTTTTTTAATACCTTTGCCCTTTGCTATGTAAAAAACTTGCACTTGCTGGGGTTTTTTTGGTGTTTTTTGGTTTGTTTGTCTGTTTGTTTTTTCCCCTGGCTGTATCATTAACTTTTTTTTTCTTGTCTTGGGTTGTTTGAATTTCATCTTGCACTTTTAAATGTGTTTTACTTCTTTATGGTGGGAGGGGAAAATGAGAAGAGGTAGAAGCTACATTTTCATTGCTTTTGGAGCTAAATCTAATGACAGCTGTACCGACAATTTTCTTCTGTGTTTACATGCAGCCAGGAGCTATGGGCGGAGAAGAGGTAAAAGTATTTACTAAATGTTTTGTTTGCTGAATAGTGGGAGAAATAAATATTTAGTGTTCTTGTGATAAGATGATGTTACCAATTTTAAACATTGTTTAGTTGATCAATTGCTTCATATCAATCGACCTCATATTCTTCCCATGAAAACAGCTCCCTTTGAACAGCTTCTTAAAGCAATGGTGATCCTGAGCTGATAACTGCAAGCGTGCTGCTATTACTAGAGAACTGGAGGATGACTGAATGTAAAGACTCTCATGACAAGTATTTGTGACTTGAAATGCATAGTGTTCCAAAAAAAGATGGGTTTTGGGTGTATGTTTGGTGTTTGTTTGCTTTATGCAAGTCCAATGTTTAACTGCTGCAGTGAACATTTCAAAATTATTGTTTTTCTTTTCGCTGAATATTAGACTTCATTACGTTGAATTGCCTCAGACAGACCATATGTGAATACCAATACTACTAACTTTCCTCAGCAGTGAATATTGATAGTAATTTTTAAAAGATACAGTATTTGAGCTCATTTTATAAAAGTACAGTGCTGCTTATTAGTTTATTCTGAGAGGTGAATGAACGAGGACAATACCAAGTCCAACAGCTGTGCCGAGCGAGCCACTCATGCAGCTTACATTTATGTCCTGTGCTGTAGCTTACACAGACTGATTGTATTGAGACAATAATGGTGAAAAAAGAAAATTTTAACTGCTTTTAGGCAGTGCCATCTGCATGGCGTACTTTAGATAAAACTTAATTTTATCTTCCTTTCCATAAAGTTCTCTGCCAGCGATGCAAGTGGCATTGCCTCCTTTTCCAAATGTAGAATTTGCATCACCAAGGCTTGTGAAGAACCTTGGAGACAGATGCATCCATCACACCAGTAGTGTCTAAGGGCTTGTAATTTGTACGGTAGGCTGTACAGGCCACACTAACACAGCTTGTAATAAAGAATTTGCTCTTTGTTCAAAGCTGACTCATTTAGTGTTTATTTGATAGCTAAATCTGAAACAAATGATTAAAATTTTTCTCACAAACTTACCTTCTTATTTTTCCCTACCTGCAGAGATCAGGCTACTATTAACAGATGTTGAAAGCACTCTAAGACTTTTTCAGTGCTTTAATGGTACTGAAACAAACTGAGAAACATGTGGAGTATACAGTAAGGTATACTCTCTGTGTACATGAACACTGTTTAATTTTACTTTAAGATTGTGGCAGGTGTTTTCAGATTGATCAAATGGCACCAAAGTAGGAAAGGAGGTAGGAATCAGTAGGATGCTATAAATTACTTGCAACTCGTGTTAACTTGCAGAAGCAAAATACAATAATGCAGAAGTAATTGTGATGAATGTAATTTAGGCTGCTTTATATAAATTTTAGTGAAGAAAAAACAGGGCAAACAAGTTCTGAATGTGCTGACTTTTCAGATTTGTTTTTTCTCACTACCATGAAGCATGATTCATTCCACAAGACTGGTTTCCTGTGTGAAATGCAGGCTTTCCATACTAACAAGTAGTAGTGTGTGTGTCTTGTCACTAATGTTAGGGATTTTGACTTGCCTCGTTCATATTGAAGCCTGTGATGTTCATGCTTTATCATTACCTTGACTTTGATGATGTTGGTTTTGAGCTTTCTTAACCTTAAGCATGAAATTCTACAACAGTCTGTCAAATGTGTGTTGGTTATCAAATATTCTCCCTGCTCTATTCTTGCTTTTACCATTTGCATTGGGATAATATGCAGAGTAACCACAGGCAAGTCCATGCAAGGATTCATTTTATGTTTGTTATACTTGGATATTTCAGTTAGTGTTTGATTCTGTCACTGTGACTAAGCATCTTCAGTGTGAAGAGGTTTTGTCAGACATTTCATGAGGCTTGCCATAAACTCTCAGTTCTCTACTTGATTCTCTGCTTCCTTTGAGAAAAGAGATGAGCATTTCTTTGTAGGTATCATGTTTAGAGCTGTTGAGTCATGTTCTTGGTACCTTGGTTTTTTTGACTTTCACAACCAGTTTTTCAGGTACAGATGTAAACACCACTGTGAGAAATCAGCCCAAACTATTTTGCTGCAGTGACAGCCCAGAGATGGCCAGGGAGGGATACCGGAGTAGGTTACAAAAAAAGTGCATTTAGTGATGCTTTCCTGTAATGTTCTCCCAGAAGTTTGCCCCAGGGGGTCTCTTGAGATGATGTTTTCATATTTATTGCTTTAGATTGCATTTTTCTCCTGTTCTTACTCATTCCCTTTTCTAAACCTACATAAATTTTTCAAAGTCTGTAGCAGGGATTTCCAAATTTTCTTGTTTTCAGCCTTGGCATGTCCTGATGGTGTTCAGTGCAGTTTATTTTTCTCTTACTGGAGAAGACTGTGAACAGTCATTCCCTATTCCCTTGTCTGTATACTTTCCATTATTTTAAATGAATTCTTCTTACACTTAGCTCTATACTCGACTTAGCTATAAACTAATAGAACATCATTGGCATTTATTTAAGGTGAGTGTGGTGCTTGTAGACTGCCAAGCGTCTGGCATGGTGCTTGCTTTCTACGTGAATTTTTATTATTTCCTTCAGAACTCCGTTTCTTCTGTAAATCTGTATTTAAGTTGAACACATTGTTATTAATTTGATATGTCATCTTCCACTTATGGCTCATGTTTGTTGTTTGTTTACTTTTTTACAGGAAGGTAGGTTGATGGGCAGGACTTAAAGGATTATTTATTTCATTACTCTTGAGTAATGTCAGTCTATGAGATATTTTCAGATTTTCTGCTTTTCAGTGAGTGTTCTGATTTGATATTTTGACACAGTTGTAGTGTCTTAATTTTTTTTTTCTCATGCAAATGTTCTTTTATGTTGAAATGCATATGTTTGTACATATGTGCGTGACCTGTTTGTCCATTAATAGAATATTCATTAAAAGGCTTTCCTGTTTTGTGCTCTAAACCCACATTTCTCAAAACAAGTCTTTGGAAGGTAGCATCTCTACGTCCTTCTCTGATTGTGGCATTTACCCTGGTTTTTATGTTTATGTGTAAATGCACGGTGGGATTTTTTGCTTCAGTCAGTCTTTCATCCAATATATTCTTTCTAATCAATACTTTTCTGGTGCCTGGTGTTTGTAAAAAAAATCAGGCTGCTGTTGTGTGTCAGTGAGAACATCTTAGCTGACTTCATTAGCTCATTTTCCATATACAGGATTATTGCTTCTTTCTGTAATCTGTCCTTTGCTACTGGAGACAATTACTGGTATTTTCAGTGTCTATGCTTTTCTGACTGCTGTCCCTCTGTCTTGACTTTTCTCCTTGCCCCTGTTTTTATTTCCTTCACTTCCCTGTGCTGTTAATACCTGTATGGTATTAATTCTTAGATCTTGCTATGTCAATTTCATGTGATCCATTACCTTTGAATTTAATTGTATGCACTTTAAAAAAGTAAAAATGCATTTATATTTGTAATCAACCCCCCTATAAACTTTTTATATCAATTAATTATAATTCCATCCCTGGGAGCAATCCTCCATGGTATGAGGGGTCAAGTAGCCCTTTCAGAGTTGAGGTGTGGTTCCTATTTATACATCTCTCTATATCGCAGGATGCATTTTTCAACTCAGGTATAGGGAATTGTTAAATCCCAAAGTTGGCAAGTGTTTCATATATGCATTCTTTGAATATTTTTTTAATCTTCCTTGTTAATAAATCTGTTGTTAAGATGTGTGTATACTTTGTTAGTAATAGCAACAAGTTTATTGTAGCATATGGTTACATAATGATCTAAATAAGTTCTTTACCATTCATGAACAAACTGAATAGCAGCCATTTATGTTGATTTTGCTCCTTCATTACCAAAAGGATGTTTTAACTCCAAGTAACAAACAGGCTGACGGGCTGTTCTAGCTAACAATGTTTTCCTTCAAGTGCAAGTTCTTTGTGGTTTGTTTAACAAGATTTTTTTATCTTGTTCACTAAGTTCCTTCATGTTTAATATCCACAATCCAAAGCTTATCCATGTTAATTTTGCTGTTTGCCCCGTACTCAGCGTGGGCCTGTGTTCCGTGGAGGTGGAAGTGCTGCAGCCCTTGTCAGGGTCCTGTGCAGCACTCAGAGGACCGTCCTGCTCTGCAGTGCAGTGACTTGAGTGCTCTTGAGATGATTCCTTCAAGATCTGTTATGGAAGGTGTAAATCTCTAAGAATTGATTTGAAATGTAAATCTTGCAAAGGTTATTTTTATAGCTATGGCACAAAATTTTATCTGATAACTTGTTTTTAATTTTTGTTCATTCTCAAGGGTTTGCCTTAAAGCTAAATTAGGTTTATTGTCTCGTAAGGGTAATGCACTCTTGGAAAAATAGAAACAATACTATTGAACATGAATTGGACAACTGGACACCTAGCTGGGTCCTTTAATGCAAGTTCTCTTAATGTAAAACAGTAAAAGTTTTTTACTGAAATGTTTCATTCTCCAGGAAATAGCTTTCTGTATGGATCCTACAAAATCTGTTGCAGGTCGGTCTTCACTCTTTCCTTTTGAAGATGGTTTCCTAGACGACAGCCACGGTGATCAGTCCTTATCCTCGGGGCTCAGCTCTCCGACACGCTGTCAAAACGGGGAAAGAGTGGAGCGCTACTCTAGAAAGGTGTTTGTTGGAGGCCTTCCTCCTGACATTGATGAAGGTACTGTGAGTCACTCGCATTGCTGAGATGGGGGAATTGGCTTTCATGGAATTGCTATTAAAAAGGTCAGATTTCTATCACAGCAGATGGATTTTCCCAGGTGCGTCTCTTGTAGTGCTTGTGGCATTACTTAGAACAAGCACACGCTACCACTCCCTGCACCACCCAAGAATTTACAGACGTTCTTGTGTGCTGCAGATCAGAAGAGATGGAGACAGAAGTGGCTGCATAGCAGGTCTACTGATCTGCATGTCTTCCCACGACTGGAAAGTGGGAAAGCTGAAAAAAGGAACTTAGTGGGTACTGTCTCTCCTCCATAGTCTTTTCCTATTCTTGGATCTGGTTGACTTTAAAGACTTCCTTAATGCAGTCCTTACCAAAATATCGTGGGCTTTAAATAATCAGCTCTTATATCCAGCATGTATGCAGAGTTCAGATGATAAAGATAGGGTAATAATATGGTTATAAAGTAATAACCTGCTTAGCAAGGATGTTTTCTCAATCATTATCTGCTCTACTTGTGTGTGCCCCCACAAACCCTTACTCCGAAACTAAAGTCATGACAGTTTTTGGTGTACTTTTCACAGCTGGATTATAGCTGGAATCCACCACTGTCTAGCTTCAGTGGGCATACACGGGGAATTGGAGGTTGCCTTATAATGAAAAGAGGAAGATCTCTAATCTGCTAACCTGAAGCCTAAAACATGTGCTGTTTTAATGAAGAAATAGTATGAGTTGCCAGTCTATATTTACAAGCACCTCAAATGCAGTTCCCATGTCACACCAAGAGTTGCAGGGCTGTTGTACAGAGTCTAGTGGGTAATCTGGATTTGCAGCTTTAAGAAGCAGCAGCCCAACAGGCACAACTGATGTGATTTCTGGGTCACTTGGAATCAAAATACATGATTTTGTATCTGTCCTGTGAGAAAGTAACTCAGAATCCAGAAACTGGAAAACCCCCACTGCCTTTTCTCCTGATTGCTTGTTACTCTGATCTACCTAACATCACATTAGACACAATTTAAAACTAATTCTTTCTTTAAAGTACATTTTACAATGTATTGAGAAAATAATTAAAAAAAAATTTAAGGATTTACATATAAAACAAAATTGTCCTATAGGATAGCTCGAGATGTGTTTTACATGGTGGTTCCAAATTGATGCTTAAAAAATGAAGAAAAAACTTGGCAATTCAAGGCAGATTTCCTGAGGGGCCTGAGGAAGGTGAAATGCCCACAGTGGCATGACCTGCTGCAGCCTCTTTCTAGGGCAGGCTGCAAGGAGCAGCCGTGCTGACATGGAGCTCCTCTGTCAGTCCCATGTGGTTGCATCTGACCCTGCTTTGTGACTATAATTAGAAAGAGACCGCAGCTGAAGCATATTCACTTCTGATAGCTCATGTCTGAATTTAATCCTGCCGCAGACTTCCACTAGTGGAATGTAAAATCACTTTTTTAAGTAACCATGTACAGCACAGAGATGAAAGAATATTTTGGCATCCTCTATGGACATTATTGCAGTTTTCAGTGTTCTTGTTTTGTCTTTTAAGTAAGACCTTTTTACCTTGCCACCGTCAGTTTTTGCATTCTCTCTAAGGCTCCTCATTTGATTTTTTTGGGTTTTTTTTGTAGATGAGATCACTGCCAGCTTTCGTAGATTTGGACCTCTTGTGGTAGACTGGCCTCACAAAGCTGAAAGCAAGTCATATTTTCCACCTAAAGGTAATTAGTTTAAAATACACTTGAGAAGGCTGTTCTGGTAAAAGGAAATAGCATCTGCCATGTGGCAGTCCAATATAAAGTAAATGTTTGACTCTTTATGGTGAGCTTTCTATCTTTCATCAAGCATATTTTCAGCCGTTGTCACGATGGGAAAAAAGTTCCCAATTTGTTTATGGAAATGTGCTCCTCCATGTGTACTTCTTCAGCACTGCTTGAACCCTTGAATTACCAGCCTTGATGTGTACCAGCAGTAGGGAGAATGCAAGTTGCAGAGATCTCCTAGTTGGCTCTAGGAAATGTCTTGGTTGACTCTGCTGTGGTTTGTACATTGCAAACCCCGTGGGAGTAGGAGCTGCGGTTCCCCAGTCCCAGGATTGGGTTTTGCAGGGAAGCGACTCCAGCGTGTGCCGGGAGCCAGGAGCTCTGCTCAGAGGGCACCACGGGCACAGGGGCTGGGCAGAGTGTGTGCACGTGGGGCAACCTCTTGCTGGTCAGCACCATGTTATGCAGACCTGTTTTGGGTAAGGAAGAACAATTTATGGGAAATCCATTTGGGAGGGGTACTTGGCTAAATCGAACTGCTCTGACTATACCCTGCTCTCTCTGATTTTGTACAATACATTCTGCTCTCCTTCACATGTGCCTCTTGCATGTAGTTCCTGAGTCCAGTCGTGATCTGAAATAGTAGCAGGAAGTTGTACATGGAATTTCTGGTTTATACGCAAAGATTTTCATTTCTCATTGACCCTGGAAGCTCTCAATTGCTCGTTAAGGCCACTGATTATTTTGGCAGAACAATGGGCTGTTCAGTCAGTGAACTAGCTAATCCTGCAATATTTTGATAGATATATTTTGACTGTGAAAACACACAAATAAAAGCCAACTTCATTTATTTGGAAGCTTAATTGCCGGAGGCAAGATAACGCCGTGACAAATACTTGCCCTGTGAACAGTATTTGGGACACTTAAAATCAGAAGAGAAACTCAAACATGCTTCCTCTTTCCTGTTCCATTCTCACCACTCAGCCTTGCTGCCAGCAGTTACGCAACATCTGTCCTTGAATTTAAAAACAAATCAAACAGCCCCAAAACCAGGAAAAAACCACCCCCAACCTCAACCCTCTCGCAATATGCTTAAGGATAGTTGGTAAAATATATACTTTTCCCTTTTTTTGTCATTTTTAAAGATCTTTGGGGTCTTTCTGGTTAGTCAGTTCTTATTGCACCTTCACTTAAAAGTGTATTTTTTTTTAAAGTAGAAAAGCCAGCTTCTTCTTGTCCTTATTATCTCTTAGTGTTCTCTACTTGGTTTCCCTTTCTTTTTTTTTCCCTGTTCTTAATTCAATAAGTAACTAATTGTTGAGTTAACATGGCACTGGCAATTTTGATTTTGTTCTGTATCTAACTGTGGACTAGTTATGCCTTGAAAAACTTGTAAAA
Source organism: Regulus satrapa (assembly GCA_013396955.1). Classification (NCBI taxonomy): domain Eukaryota; kingdom Metazoa; phylum Chordata; class Aves; order Passeriformes; family Regulidae; genus Regulus; species Regulus satrapa. Next base: position 94,183 of record VWZN01003870.1, read on the forward strand.
TATTTTTGAGTAAGATCTATTTTAGCAGAAGACAAGGGAATGCAGCCTCACTTCTATTTTTGTCATGATTCTAATATAGGAAACAGCTTTCAAAGCCCCTGCCAGTTGCCCTGAACGTCTGTCTGAAAGTGCTAAACAACAGTCAATCCCAACTGTTCCAGATTTATTTATATCTGACTTCTTAGTTATCAGTCAGGGCTGCAGCATCAGACATCCTGCATGCCTGGCTCTGACATTCACTTACAGGCATGGCAAGCTCCGTAGGTCAGATGTGCTTGGTTTACTATGATCCCATACAGGCAGCACCTACACAGAAGACAGAATATTATTTGCAGGAGCTAAATGAGAAAGTTTGAGTGTCCATTCTAATTTTTCCACAGCTTTTTTGGTCTTTTTTTTTTTTTTTCAATAAAGGTACTTCCTGCTTGAAGTTATGTGGAATCATTTTCAGAAGTACCACAATAAAATGTCTCCAAGGTTGGTTTTGGTCAGAAGTTGCTTTAGACCTAAAATATACATTGGTAGGACTTGGTTTTAGGTTTGTTTGTTTGTTTGACTATTTTATTTTAAGCTTTTTTTGTTGCATTATTGGACATTTCCTTTAAAAATACAAAAAGAGGTATTTAAAATTATGCTTGGTGCAAAATTCAGTGAGATTTAGTCAGCTGTTAAGTACTCATGAATTCAGATGCTTTCTCCCTTCATTTTTCTAGATGTCTTGTCTTCCATTTGTAATACTGATCTGTACATTCTCTGACATTTTGAATGAGTCTTTCAAATGGAAAACATGTCCAAAAAAACAAAGGACAACTGAAACTGTAGAGGAGAGAATGAGCTGGGCTTTGTATGCTGGAAATCTTGAAAGAAAACAAGAAAAATGAATTGTTGGAATGAAGTGGGGATGATGCCTGACCTTCAAGCCTTCTCCCACCTCCTTGAATGTGCCCCAGAGGCAGTAAAATTGAGCCCTGCTCTTTCTGAACATATGTCATCACCTCCAGATGGACTTCAGTGTCCTTTTGATGGATGGCCTTTTCCATTACTGGAGGGTCAGACCACTTGGCAGTGTCTGCTCTTTCAGCAAGGTTCAGGATTTTTCTCTGTTTGCTTTGCTAAGTGTTCACTGAGAGGTTTGGGGCAGACACCATCAGTAGGTGATGCCATGGGTCAGCACAGTCAGTGAAGTTTTCTGCTGGAGAGCTGCTTCACATCATGGTTTTCTGTCTTCAGTTACATCCAGGTGATGCAACATCCCCTGCAGCCCTGAGTGAATCAATACAGATTTCCAGTATCTACTTGTTGGTATAATTTATTGAATTTTGGAATGTTTGCTCTGCTGGTGTAATACATGAATTCCCTGTAGTCGCCCTGTATTAGGAGCACTCTGTTGATGTTCTTAGGGCTAGGAAGAGAAGGCTGCAGAAACCATTAGCCATGGCTAATCTGATCAAGCATGAAATCTGAAAGATTAAAATGTTGCTTACAGTCTAGTGACCTCCAACACCACCCACCAGCCCCCCCAAGGGCTTTATCTGGTTAGTTTAGTGGGCAAGTCAGGCCATAGATTTGTGGTCAGTTCCAACAAGCCTTATTAGCTATTTTATTAGTTGGTGGGGTTGATTAATTAAAGGCATGTAAGCTATCATTGGGACCAGCTGGAGTCCAGAAACATTCCTGCAGCACTAAGCTTGAACAAAGGAGGTTTTCCTGGATTTGGCGTCCTGAGCAGGATGGTGTCATTACCGCTCTGCTTAGACACATTACCTCAGATTTAGCTCTGGGCCTGATGGACATAAATGTTTGTGTGTGGAATGATGCTGAGCTGGGATCTCCAGCGTGGTGAGTAACACCAGGCTTACCCCAGTGTGGTGTCAACAGCGCCATTTTGGACCTGGCTGGGGGATGCCACAGCAACGCAGATGTATTTGCAAGATACTCCTCCAACACATCATTGCTATCTCTACTATCCAGGTTTTCCTGCTTTCCCAGATATTCCAGGGTTTGTTACCCTACTGAATCTCGCCCGATGTCACTGATCACGTGTTTGTGAAAGCAGTCTGGCTTTGTCAGCATTGGAGTTTTGGGCATTGTAACAGCAAACCCAAAATCCTTCTGTAGATCAAGCACACCTTACCTTACCTTAGTTGCCAGTGAGTTCCATGTTTAGGTTGTGAATATCGTGCACTTGGGCAAGAGAAACTGCCAACAGCTGACAATGCGTGTAAGAGGCTCCTATTTCTAGTTCTGAGCATCTGCATTGTTGCCTTAACCTTTCTTTTTAGCCCTCCTGTGCATTGTAAAGCTTAGCACCATGGTTTTATGTGTGTGTCATGCATGAGGTGGTCTTTAATGCTTTGCCTCTGAATAAGGCTAATGCACTCCCGTTGCCTGAGAAGTCTTTGGATTATTTCCTTTGGCATCTGTTTGGATATGTTACTAACCGAACTGGCAAAATTATAAATGCCATGTGTTGGTCTTGGGTAAGCAGATGCCCAGTTCATAATGTGTTTACTTGGCTTTCATCCCAGAGTTTGGGAATTAAATGTGGTTTGTGGTTAAGTATCTTTTGAGTACCTATGAGATATTGAGAAATAAAGAAATACGTATTAAAGGATGCTTTCAAAAGTAGTTGCACATACTATGTCACAGTCTATTTATCTCTGGCAAAATCCAGATAATACATGTTTTATTTAAATAGAAATTGGTGGGGGTTTCATTATTTGCTGGTGTGCTGAGTTAAGCAATGCTTATGCTAACTACAGTAATTTTTTTTTCCTTTTTTTTATTAAACAGATGGTGTCAACTGTTTCAAAAACATTTTCTTCAGTTGTTTTTTTCTTTAACAGATTGCTAGCATTAAAACAACTTTTAAAAAACTCCGCTGTTTTTTCTTTATGATAACTATGATTTTTCTAGTAATCACTAAGAACTGCATCATGTGTTTTAAAATGCCAAAAATGATGCTTTTTTTTTTTTTTTTTTTCCTTTTTTTTTTTTTTTTAGAAAGACTGATGTTTGGATAGAGATGAGAATTAGAAGCAGAAAATGAAGGATGGCAGAGATAGGATGGGTTTGAAATGGGAGGAATGCTTTGGTTTTACAGCTGATTTAGATGTTTGATGCAGCAGTCTGATCCTTTTGTGTTTTCCCTGTTCTTTAGTTTGTTATGCTGTTATCTGATGAAATTAAGCACATTTGTCCCTCCTGCTCCATATGGGACACTAGGGTGAGGGCAATCTCATGAAAAACAAAACAGTGTAAGCAAAGTTGCACAAAGTGAAATGAAATTATTCTCGTGCTTGAATTTAAAACAATTGGTGGGACAGACAGTGTGAGCCTCTCTGAATCTCTCCAAAGTACTGTTTAGATGGGAACACTGTTGTTGTAGTCTTTTGACTGATATTGATTTCATGGATGAAGACCATTTCCATGGTTAATTCCATTGCCACTGCAGTAGTTTCTGCCAGAGGAACAAGAGTGAACAGTTGCAAGGAGCAAGTATGGAGTTGTAATTGCAGTTTCATTAGATATACTCGTGAGAAGCTATCTAGAAAACTGCCTGCTTTGACTTACCTGATCAAATATGATACCACCACAGTCCAGCATGAAATGCCGTGACACTTTCTGTATTTGAAAAACTGAAGTCAGAGTTCATCAGATTTGTGAGAATGGAAACTGACATTTCCTATCCAGAGTTACATTGCGTGGCAATGAGTGATTCTGGGAGGGTTTTTAGATGTTCTCTACCTGTGTTCCAACACCTGTGCACAGTGTCAGTCGTTTACCCTCTGACATCTGAGGCCATTATCTGTAATTTGTAGTCCCTGTGTCTTCCCACAGCAGGGCAGCATAATCCCAAATCAATGCAAGTCACAAAATGTGTGGTGACAAAATGCAGTACATGCTAATGTGCTCTTCTGTAGCTGTGTGACTTTACTTTGGTTTTGCAGAGAATTTTCTTTGAGGTTTTTGGTGACTTTTGTTTGAGCCTCCCTCTTTTAAGCTCTTAACACTGTTTCCTGTCTTGTCCTAAGCGTTTCAGGACTTTTCGTGGTGTACTGATAATGACGATTTCTAAATGTCTGTCTCTGAGACTGCTGTGCCAGGTATCTAAGAGCATTCAAGGAGCTTGCTTCATGTATGAGAATTTCTGTCTCCAAAACAATACCATTTGCAGCTTCTTTTTCTATGGGAAAACAAGAATCTGGTGAGGCAAAATACAAAAGTATTTTTGCTGCATCCAAGCCTAGGCAGAACAAATCTGATTCTGAAGTAGCATTGCAGGATTATTCTCTCCCAGCTTTCATGTTGCTTTCAACAGATCCTACTTTCTTTCCAAACTGCTAAGTTGCTATAGAAGAAACCACAAGTTTTAGCAAGCATTTTGCCCTTTTTCAGTAATTTGAACATATCTAAGTACATAAAAAGCTTTCCATGTTTATCTGTAGAGGTACCCAGACCACTTAGGTAAAATGGAAGGATTTAAATATTTGTCTTATTTTCATTGACCTCAGTAGATTTTCCTATGGGTTGTACATCTCATCCCTCCCCAATACTATTTTTATTAAATGTCACCTTTTGTTTTATAAACGGAGAGACAATAATTGATCTGTAAGTATTATGGACTTCAGAATAAAAGCTGTCCTTTGAACAGTGCTGTCGAGGACTTAATATTATTTTGTGCTTTTTAGTAGCTTGTGCTGTCTTGTTTTGCTAATAATTTATGAAGCACCAAATTATCCTTTCAAATCATGGAAATATGTTGAAGGAGTTGCTGCAGGTGGTGGTGCAGAGACAGATTCTGTACTAGCACTGCAGCATATTCATTGTTCTGATGGTCATCTAAAAAGTTACGTTGTTCCTTACTCCCACCCCCAACCAGATGTAATTATTTAATGCATTAAAAACTTGTGCTCTCTTCATGAAGTCCTACAGGCATCATATTTCTAAAATGATGTATTTGGTTCCTAGGATCGCTTCAGTGATTCTAACCCTAAACTAATGATGCAGTAATCTAAAATTGGTGCAAGATCATTGGAATACACATTCATAAATGAATGATCAAATCAAATGATCAAAACCTATCAAAGGTAATACCCCTAATTATACTTGTGTCCTCTCAAATCAGAGGTTAGGACTGGCAGTGTCAGTGTTTCAGGTGCTGGAAATGCTGTGGGTTCCTCTGCCCAAGGCCATACGTCCTCCTCTCTCTGATCTCACAAGCTTGGAGCACTCAGAGCTGGTGTTTCCCTCGGCTGTCTCAGAGCTGTGCTTGGCAGACTGTGTCTACTCCATACTGTGCAAATCCTGCTTTTGGGCCTACAGTGTGTCTGACTACTGATTATACCAAGAGTGTCACCAGTAATGAGCTGTATGCCAGCAGAGGCAGATTCAGGAATAAAGGTGAACACATGGTTTTTTAGAGGATTTGGTAAGTCCAGTATTTTTGTATTTTTATACATACTATTCTCATCTCCCAGGGACATGCACACTCTTACTCACCAGAAGTAGCTTTGGGTTTTCTTTGGTTTTGAGAGGAATAAGTTGTTCAACATAATCCAGTTTTGGAAAAAAAATCCGTCTGTTTTTAAGGAGGGTTTTCCAAGCTGCATCCTTTTCTTATAGTCAACAAAGACAAGAAATGTGAACAAACCAGAACCTGAAAACAGTCCAAATGTGAGTGAACATTCAAACCAGTTATTAGCAACACCACAGCATCAAATGACAAATGGATTACTTGATTAAAAGAAGCAAAGTCAAAGCTTGGTGCTGAAGCTCTGCATTCTGCCTTTAGAAATGTTTTACAGCCCCCAGGAAAGTTACAATCATACAAAAATCAGAAAATATGTTACTAGCTTCATCTGTGCAAATGACATGAGGCATGAGGCTTCTTTTCTTTTTGGTTTTTTGGTTTTGGTTTGCTTTCTTCTTTAAAAAGAAATGTTAAGAAAACATATAATTTAAAATGAAAACTATTTTTATTGTAAAACCCAATACCAAATGTATTTTCAAATAACTGAAATCCAGCTAGCCTGGATTTTTGGATCAGCGCTTTCTTCCTCTGAAAATTTATTTTACCTCATGCTGATACTGTGCTTGAAATAGAAGCTGAAATCGAGCAGAGCATTTATATTTATGTAGAATTTTTCCATTTAATGTTGGTTGGAGTAGGACTGGAGAATGTTTTGGTGTTTTTTGCAAAGAAGAGTAACAGATTTTGTTCAAATTTGGAAACTGATCTCTCTTGAGATATCTGGTCAGAGTAAAAGCAGCAGCAGCAGACCTGCCCCCCTCCAGATGATGATCATGAGCTGCTCTGCCCAGAGCAGTCAACATTGTGTATTGCCCTTGAAAATCAAAACTTTAAAAATTCAATTCTGAATTATTTGGGTTTTTTATATTTATGAGTGTAAATGCCTTTTGTTTTTCATGCTGACTCAGTAAACTTCACAAAGATAGCTTCCACCCCATCAAATATTTAGTCTTTGTCATATGAAATTCATGTGACTACTCTTATAGCTTCAGTAACCAAATTGTATGTTAGAGTCTTTCTTTTATGTTTTCCTACCCTTTAATTCTCATTTATAGCTGCTATAGATCATGTTGCAGTCTGAAGTCTGATGTTGAAAATGGCTGTGACCTTTGAAAGAGGAGACAACACTATAAATTTGTCGTTGCAATGTTTTACACTAGTTTAGAAGTAAAATGCCAGATAAAGAGAGGCTTTAGTATGCCTCTAGAATATTCTTTTGGTTAAAAAGCCACCAAACAATCCAAATAATTTATTTCAGTCTTTTCTTTTTTAATACAGGTGGGTGGGAGTATTTTTACTACAGGACAAACTGAGATGGCATATGTATACTGTTCTTTTGAGGCTTTTTTATCCGTAAGTGGTGAAAGTAAAGTAACGATGGCTACAAAATCCTTTCTGCTTCTTGACGTGTTTTGGAACTGAAAAGGCTTGATAAATCTTTAGCTGAATGTATTTACTACAGCACTGTAGAAATGTTGTCCTTTCTGCTGAGGAAACCTTGTGGCACCTCTCCCATGTCCCACAAATAATGCATGTCCAGAAAGAGGTTCTGTGGGTGGATCGGGCTTCTTCTTCCACTTAAATTGAAGATGTGAAGAAAAACCCTCCATAATATTTATGACAAAATAGAAGGTTTCTGTTTTCTCTGTTTCTTGTGATATGGTAAGATCATTATTAGTAAGGGTTAAGTGTTAGTTTCATTCTTTTGGTGATCTCATGATGTGGGCTATTTAGTGCTAAGACTGGAATTATGAAGACATGCAATTTATTTTACAGAAGCTACTGGTACAGAACCTCAGTTTTCATTCAGCTCTTCTCTATGATCCACTCCATTGCTGACTTTTCTTGTTATGTCTCCTGTCTTCCATTTGATATGTACGCTTCATTTTATTGCTGTTAAGATTCGGGATCCAATTATTTTTCAATGTAACTGAGGATATGGAGTACAATCCTTTAATTAAAATCAAACAAACCCTTCCCCAATACCTGTCTGTAATGTGGCATATGAGGAATTTCTTACATATCACACCAGCCAGGCTTAGTCTGGTATTCATGAAAAGCTTGTAAAAATGGAAATGTGCAGAAATAGAAGAGTCACTGTAAGATTCTAGACTGTTCCTATTTCTTATACACCTTTGTTTTTTAGAGAAAAGAATCAGCTGACAGGGTCAAACACTGCCATATAAAATTAGACCGACTAAAAGAAATTAATCTTTGCAGCCCTGACTAATGCATAATTTCACTCTTCTGCAGTAGCTAAGTGAGATTACAGCCTTTTCTATTTTGAGGTTTCTTAAGTATTTAAAGCCTTTGAAGTTTTTTGAAAATGCAGTCATGTCACTGCAATGTTTAAAGGAAAGTCTGCAGTTTTTTTAACACCTTGGATTTTTATTTTTCAAAAATGAGTTTAATTTTTAATAGTCGTTTCATCTTTGGATTTAGAAATGTGTTTTATTCATGTTCAAAGCATCTTCTAATAAGATTACTAAGGTGACTTTGAGCAATGACCCTTGTCATCACATTAACTGATTTAGAAATTTGGTTCACACTGTTTCTAAATGTTCCTTTCCTATGAGCTTTTAAAACAACTTTATTCTAAAAGTTCTAGTAAATACAACCATAATTCAGTTCAAAACTGTTTTTTAAAAATCTAGTAAAAAAAAGGAAAAATGTGAAATATATATATTTCATAAAAAGGTTGTCTGTTTAAATCTACTTCTTTGAAGCAGCCATATCAACCATCTAAAAATAACCCTAAAGAAATGAGACTAGGATATTAATTTTCTTTGCAGTTTTAACTCCATCCTCTTTTTTTTTTTTTTNGAGGTCAGTGCATGTGACTGACTGCCCAAAGGCTCTTTGACTTGCTATGCAGAATGCAGAGAGGAATTTCTTCTCTTCATTCCTTTAATTCTGCCACCCAACCTGCATGGCAGAAAGCTGAAAACACGTGACCCTTCGGTTATGATTCCTGTATCTGATTTTGCAAGTGGGCTGAATTTTGGGAAGGATGGATTGCAGATCAATTACACATGAAATCGATAGATGATATGCAGACACATGACAGGGAGATTCAAATACTCTTTGACTTTATATATTACTCTTTATTACAGTATTTCACTTTGATTGAAAAGAGCCCAGATTCTAAGAACCAGAAATAGGTTAATCCTCCCCTGTTGGCTATATAACATTTGCATGCCAAAGTGCTGGCTTTGTACCAGAAGATTCAGCTCATGTTTGATGCATTTGCACAACAATTTATCTACTGTTGTTCTCAAATACAAGAACTTAAATTATTAATTACTTTGAGTATTCACAAATTGAGCATAAAATGGTACCTTTCAGGTTTTATAATAAAACTGAACTAATTCACAGTTAACTGAAATTCTGAAGAAAAACTCTTGATTAAACACAATCCACTCTGGACTTCATTAAGTGAGAGATCTGTGTTGTGACTCCGTTAGTATCCTTCTGAAATATTCCTGTACCTGTAAATTTCTAGAAACTGTCCAGACAACCTTTGCTCTCATAATGCTTGTAGTTAATCACTTAAACTGAACAGAGTATGAAAATTCTAATATAACTAATTTTGTTCCTATGGTCCCTTATGGGTTACAAAGCAGAGTCAGTAATTTCTTTTTACTCCTCTAACTGTGCCTAACCGTGGAGCTGTAAAAGAGAGGTGTTACCAGATTTAGAAGAATAAAAGAAAACCTTTTCTTTTTCAAACATGCTCTTTTCATGAATGCTGGGAAATGCAGTCAGGCTTTTTCTGGTGAGCCATGGCGGGCACGAAGCTGGATAATCTTTAACTATTGAGAAATATTTTGCTTTAGGTATTTTCTCATAAACTCTACCAGCTGTAGCTTGCTAAGTTAAATGTTGTCCATAGGGCTAATAAGTTTATTTTCTCTCACATGCCTAATACATATAATGCACATTCTGCCATAATAAAGGTACATGAGTAGTTTTTTTTCAGTTAATAACATTGAGGAAGGACAGGCAGAATTAATGCATAATGCACTACTAGCTAAAACTCCAGTATGACTGCCTCTAATCTGTACCACATGCCAGTTTTTAACATAAAATATGAATATCAAGATCTTCTTTTATTAGTCAGAATAGACTCCTTAATGCACTTTCCATCTAGCATGTTGTTTTGAAGAAGGAGGTCACTGAAGCCTTATCACAAACTGCTTTCAGTAATACAGAAAAGATTCCCACCATTAGAGAAGATATGCCTGTATTGGCATTATTTGAAATAGAGATTTTTTTTTCCTGACTGTTTAGGCTGTCAAAAATGCTTTTTCCAGACTGTAGAAATGTTATTTAGTTCCAAGTCTATCTTGCATTTCAAGTGGCAACCTTGTTTCAAGCTTGTGGGACACCGTGTATATGCCAGATTTTCCAGTTTATTCTCAGCAAGGTTAACTGAAATTAGACCAACTGGACTAAATTACCCTTTCATATGGAAATTGTGTCACTGTTTAGATGTCAGAATAGGACATGTACAAAGGAGCTTAGTTCTTATACTGCTTTCCATAAATAATGAATCTTGGAGCTCAGGGTTGAGCATCTCCTAGGTTGGCTTCATAAACTAGGGAAATTAATTTTCTCCTCATCCTCCCTCTGCTGTAGGCTTTGAAAAGTTGTAGTGACTTTTCTTATCCCAAAATACATTGTTGCCTTTTCCCAGAGAATTGCAGTGTTTATTGGCACTGCAGTGATGTGTTGCACCAACAGCAGAGGAGGAGCTGGATTGCCTCTGCTCTGCCAAGAATCCAAATATCTGTGGATAGAGAATGGTCAGCTGTAGTCGGGTTGCTGGTTTTTGAGGCCTTTAATATCTTGCCTGCTTTACTTCATGGAATGAGAGTCAAGGGCTGTCCCCTGAGCCCTCAAACCTTTAGAGTGTGTGGTCAGGTAAGAAAGGAGCACTGTTGAAGTTTGACTGCAACCTACTACCATAGTGGGCTACCAAAATTCTGCCACAGAGCATTAAAGTTTTGAGGTTTATCCAATCTTTTACTTCTTGGGAAAAAAAATGGATGCTTCTTAAAGTGACACAATATTTGTGAAGCACAGATTGGAGAATATGCTGAGGCACACGATGCTGTGGAATTTGAAGCAACTTTCAGCATCTGCTAAATTACACCTAGTATGTAATAATTCTTTATGCAATGCCAATTTTGGCACAGGTATTTTCCAATGTAATTTTTTTATACTGGAACCTGAATTCAAAGTGCATCTCCTGCTACAGAGTTCCAGTCCAATGAAGTGCATCCATGGAAGCACATGTTTTCCTGGATGAACAAGTAGATGTAGCTCTAAACAGTGGCATTGTGATGAAGAGGGTAAGTCTTCAGTAGAAGCAATGCCTTGAACTGCTCGTGGGGAGAAGCTTAAATTTCTGAATTCAAGGCTTTTCCATCCTTGTGTGCTTCTAGAAAATAAGTAAAAATACCTTAAACTTTGGCAGGTATCTTTCTTGACCATATCGACTTCTATGATGTTAATATTATCTGAAGTTCTGTTCCTAATTTTTCATTTTTGTGTAATCTTTGTTGCTCTTCAGTACCAGAAGTCCTTGAGTGATTGGAATGGGTGTGCAGTTACCAGCTTCTGAAGTAGTCCTGGACATCATGTCATGCTAGTCCAGCCTAGGTTAGCACAAGGATGCTCTCTAAACAGCCTCTGTTCCTTTGGGGGAGTAGGAGAATGGTTTATTCACAGAGGTCTAGAGAAGTGAGGAGCTTTTACCACGCTGAACTTCATAGCAGGTGCTAGCCCCAGGTTAGAAAACTGAAACCTCACCAACTTGGACTACTCTTCCAATCTAGCAACCAGAGAAAAATGAAAGCATCGGTTTGGTTAGTTTTAACTGTTTGGGGAAATAATGATCATACACTGCGCCCCTCAAGGGTGGTCAACTCTAAGTACCACAGACAGCAGTGACCTCTCACTGCCACCTAGAAACCCCCCGAGAAAAGGTCCCCAAGTGGAGATGACAGAGGTCACAGCCAGCATGTTCACACGGAGGCAACTGTGCTGTGTGGCTGTGGAGCAGAGGAGCAGGGGAGTCCTCTCGGCCTGGCAGCTCCAGCGATCCAGCAGCCCGTGCTTACCTGGCTTTGCTGAGTGCGGAGTGCTGCGTTAGTTTCACTTCAGGTAGCAGAAACAGGGACTGCTTGGGTCGACTCTTCATGCAGATATAACATTAAAGAGAACTCAAGGAAGTTTCCTTGGCAGCTGCATTCAGCAGAGCACCGAGTGCTGCACACCTGGGTTTACAGGATAATTTAAAGTCCTGAAATTCTGGGTCATGCAAAACAATTTTGTAGACTTTCTTCTTTCTTTTGAACTGCTTTATTTAAATAGAAGTAACAACAGCAGGTCTTTTATTAATAATAAAATACAAAGCATGTTGTTCTTTTTCACTGGGCTTGCTGTTTTTAGTGACATTTTTTCATATTTAAGTGTGTATACATAGATTATTTTTCTGTTTACCCGTCCACTTTCTTAGCCCTCTCTTCTGGAATTTATTAATTGCATACAGTATACAGACATTTTGAGTCTCCATTGTAAGCTGCTAATCACTGATATCAGCAGATACCACTGATTAATAGGTCCAATATTGTTGGATAATAGAAACCCTCATTCACCAGCCTATATTCTCACTGCTCAGAGTCATGAATTAATCAAATAAACATCCTCAGATGCAGCAAATACTCTTGCCTCTATTCTGACATCAGTACTGTGTGAGAGGATATGTTCAGTGAATTTAATTTATGAAAACAAACTGCCAACCTCAACAGTTGTTTGTAATTTGTAGATCATACCCCTTTACCCGGCTTGTTTGTTTTTAAAAATGCTCTATAAATTAATCTGTTACTTTTCTTTTTGTGGCCTTGTCCTTTCCAAGGTTACGCCTTTCTGCTGTTCCAGGAAGAAAGCTCTGTACAAGCTCTGATAGATGCCTGTCTGGAAGAAGATGGAAAACTTTACCTATGTGTGTCAAGTCCCACAATCAAGGATAAACCAGTAAGTAGCTTATGGCATGACACTTATGCTGGTTACTAACCCATTTGCTGTTGCTCTTTTCACTTAATAAATAAATAAATGAAAAATACTTGTCATTTCCTGTTTCTGACCTTGCTGTTACATTGCATTGACTCCTTGTATCAGCGTAACATTTGCTTTTTTCTGATAAATGCCATGTTCAATTAACTTTGATATTTGGTATTCCTAGTATGCTTCAGGAGTGTGCATCCTTTTACAGTGTTAGCTGTGAAACAATGGAATGGTAATTTCCCATCTCTTTGATTTGAGAGAAAAGAAAGCTTTATGTGATGATATGAAGAAACTTAACCCTCCCAAATTAAGATGCAGATACCATCAGATATTCCCTGTGTTTCATTAGGTTTTTAAATTATTATCTTTATGCATTTAATAGCTAATCAATTGATAACTTAGGCCTCATTTACCTTATAGAAATTATGGGGTAAAATCAACTACTGCAGACAGCTATAACAGAATAGATGACATAAGTAGCCTGGTTTTATTGCTCACATCTCTAACATTCTTCAATGCTGATCTTTTTTTTTTTTTGTGCCTATGGAGATATACAAATGAGGTGAAAACTGCAGACAAATAAGATTTTAAAATGTGCTGCCTTTAAAAAGTACTATGAATAGTCTTGCAGAGATGAATGAACAATCCAGGACTGCAGCACAGTGAGTGGGCTTGTGTGATTCCTGGATCAAAAAAATGGATTGATGGACAGCTTTATCTAAATAACTTCTGAGCAGTTTTTGCTGTGTAATCTAAAGATTTCTTATCAGCTGTGTTGCTTGCTGCTCAATAGAAATAAGCATTCACATATTTTACAAATTTCTTTTGTATCTAAGCACAGAAATTAATTTTATCTGCTCATATCAGTGCTTTTCAATTTGTGGATCACTGTATGTGATTTCAGGAAAGGCAGAAGCCCCAACTGCAACTGTAATTTTATATACAGAGTAAAATGTTCTGAAAGTCCTTCCACAGGTTTCTGCCTATGATGGCGATTAGGGGCAGGGAATTAATGAGTGTAGGAGTTTGTGGTGAGGAGATTTAACTCAAGCCTGGCCTCTAGAGGTGATAAATGAGTTGTCCCTCTTCTTTCAGATACTTAGGTAAGGTATGTTCTCAAATTGTCTTGGTTCTTATAAAACCAGCTTACTGCTTTTGAAAAGTTCACCTTTTTTTTTTTAATTATAGGAAGATTTTTCTTAATTTTAATTAAGTGGCCAAGTTCCTGTGCTAAAAATTATCCTTCATACAGGTGCAAATTCGACCTTGGAACCTAAGTGACAGTGACTTTGTGATGGATGGGTCTCAGCCTTTGGATCCAAGAAAAACAATCTTTGTTGGAGGAGTTCCACGGCCTCTCCGAGCTGGTGAGTAGAAGGAAAATGTGTAGGACATGTAGCAGATTAAATAGAAAAGATGAGGAAAGGAAAATAGCATCTGTAAAAGATTGGAAAATGGACCCTGTGTTTTCCAAAGATCACAGCTCGCTTTCTAAGACAAGGAGTATCTTCCTGTTTACAAAATACAAAGAATGAGCTTTTTTTACTTTTTAAATAGGTTACTAGGATATTGCCAATAGAAAGAGTTTTCCCCAACTTTGCATAACATCCTAGTGTAGACCATCTTAATCCGATCCCTGATTTGTTTGCTGAGGTCCAGGCAAGTTTCCCTTTCCTCTGACTAGAAGACAAAGACCAGACCTTTCTCCTAGACCCTTTCCAAACTAATTCTAGCCTCAGCTTTGTGATTTCTGTTTCACTATTATTCAACCCTTACCTTAATTCTTCCATGGAGGTATGGACACGGCCTCTCAGCTTCTGTCCCAAAGAAAAATTTCTCCCAACCAAAGTCTCTTGGTGGCCTCAAATGGAAGATCATTTTCCAGACCTACTCCTAATTATTTCCCTTATTTTTTTTTCTTCACCCTTAGCTCTTTTTCTTCACTTTTGTTTGCAGAGCCAGAGACAAAACTCCTTAGCTTTTGGCCAGAGAAAAGATTTGTCTCAGCCCAGGACTCTGGCAGTCTTCATTTTGTTTTGAAGGCCCCATTTGAGCACTGTTCCCAACTGTAGCTGAGTCCTCATTTCTTTCTTCTAATCCTGACAGTTTTGGTGAGCCAACAACAAAGTCATGAAGCAATTTAAGACATTTCCCCTAGCCCGATCTTTTGGCAACCCTCACTTCTGTTTATATCCCCTTTCTCACCCTCTCAACCCTAACCCTAATTCTAATCCTGGAAAACTGTGGTAGACATGGCCTCTCAGTCACTGTCTAGAAGAAAGACTTTCCTTGTAGCCCTCAGTTGCCTTCAGCAGCCACTTTCCAGCCCACTGGAACTTCAGTTCATCAATTTACCTTTTGCCTAATCCTAAATCTTTTGGGAAGCTGTACCATCGTCTCCCAGCCCTTGCTGGCAATAAGATTTCTCTTATTCCAGGTTTCTTGGCAGCTTTCACTTTCCTCACCATCTTAAAATAAGGCCCAATTTTAAGGTGGTAATTATGTAAATAGTAACAATTAGGCATTAGCTCATTCCTAATGATAGCCTTTATAAAACTGTATGCCATTTGGCCTGTCAGAGAACACATCTGAAATTCATTACATTTGAAAACTTACGCCTTTAAATAGGTGACTTTTCCAAAGCAGACAAACAGTTTCCATTTCTTCTTGTTTGCAGCTTTAAAGATCAAACACAGAAGTTTTTCCTAAGATATTTGACCACTGCCTGGTTCCCTTGTCCTGGAATCCTATATATTCATTCTCTATTGGCAGGAGTAACTTAGTGGAGCTACTACTGTAATTGTGTTCGTGACGTTTATTCTGTACCATCACTTTTAGAGATCACTACCCAAGTGATGATTCCAAATCATTAGGAAGCAGAAGAAGTTATTAACCACTACAATATGCTGGTAGTTTTTCCTTATTCTTTGGAGCAAAAGTATTACCTGGTTTGGTAGAATGAGTCATTTGTTTGCTTGTTGCAAATGGACAAATTATCATGTGGTCTTCCTGCACACAGAGTTATACAAACACACATACCTATTAAATTTACTAATGGGAATTTTGTGAGAACGATGAGAACTTAAATATTTATTATTTGTTGGTTTTCAATTTTATTTAGGGTAACTAAATGGCAACTTGCTAGAGAAAGTGGTTTTGCACATTAGCACTAGAAAATGGCTGCCTTGGCAGGGCCTGTGGAGCTCTCAGCTCCTGCACTGTCCACCTGACAAATTTGTTGGCCTATGAGGTTTTCCAGAGAGCTTGGCTCTCCCTGTGTGGCTCTTCCCTGCTTTCTTCAGCCCCTTTACTACTTCCTTCAGTTCTTTTCCTTCTGTATGTGTCCTCAGCCATGCACTCAACCTCTCTGATTTTCTGAATTATATCTATAGCTTCTTTAGAGTTAATGTTAGTATTATAAAAGCAACAAACCCTTTTAAGAGATCCACAACCGAGATAATGTTCTATCAAAATACTAACTTAAATTGCACCTAAAATATAGGCTTGCTTTAGCTGCAGGAATTTTGGATGTTGCACAGATTTTTGTTTCAAATGTGAAACACATCTTTGATATCTTTTGAGCCTTAGTACTTAGGGCAAAATATCAGATTCTAAAACCAGGAGTATCCCTAAGTGATCTTACTTGTAAACTAGCATTAAAAAGCCTACCAAGTATCAGAGTTTTAATATGCAATATTGTAAATTCTTGTTCATCTGTTACCTACTTTAACAGCATAAATCTGCCTTTTTTTTTTTTCATACTTCAGCTACATCAACTTTCTACAGATTCTGGTTTTTGCCTTTATATTTTACTGTAATTCATGTAACGTTGATTCCATCAGTATTTCACTTTGCAATTTTAGACCTTGGAAGACACATCTGATAAGTCAAATCATGCTTTTTTTTTTTTT